>JAVTVY010008613.1:0-49014 GCA_036873755.1 Hanleya hanleyi
CTGAGACCTATTCTTATGATGATTTGGAGTGTGGACACACGGACGGACCACAATACCATATTCTCCCCTTTAGCCCTTTGGGGGACAGTTATAGAGGAAAAACATAATGAATGTATCGCTGCAGTTCAAGTTGAGGAAAGTTTTGTCACACGATTCAAGCACCCTATGCAATGTATTGCTTAAATAATGGTTACATGGATGATGTGTAATAATATTTTATAAAAACTGGTTATTATGAAATGATAAACATGGTACTGAACTCAAATTTTAAAGAAAATCTTGACTTAAAATAGGACCTTTTGTACCATTGACAAAGTTCACAAATGTTTTTAAGCATCTTTCCTACTGAAATATTCACTGGTTTTGCATATTACCAAATAAGTGTGGCCTGCAGTTCCAGGCTGCTGTTGTCTGCTATAAAAATGAATAAAATATTTTTTTGTTCAAGTTTTTCTGGTTATTTGCAACAACAACAGTTTCACACTGGCAGATATAAAAACGAACTTGCAGCAGCAGTGAAAAATACCCATCGAGAGTGGATTAACAGATTTTTTCTAAATCGTCCGTTAGTCAACGTGTGCACAATCCTTCAAAAGCAGGAAATTAACATGAGGGTGAGACTCGCAAAACCCCTCTGCTTCCCCCGAGTAACTAAGAAATATGCTGAGAAAGTGCAATATATTATGGTTACAGGGCCTGATCTAGACTTTTAGTTTGGGCACCTATAGATGGTGCAGCGTGTGATAAGTTATAATGAAATAGGCCATGATGTGGGACTGTCGAAGCCTATGGAAGCTGTGGGAGTACTAAATGGTCTAAATACAGCCGGATATCTAATTCATATTTGGCGAAAGTACTTGCATTAGTATTGGTTTCAGCCTGTTCAGAGAGGGGATTTGTTTATTGTTTTATTTTTTGGGGGGGGTCATAATGAGCTCGAAAACAGCCTGGGTCAGGCCTGGGCTACATGTACTAATCATTCAGGATTGTACTTTTTACAGCATATCATTATTCTGCAGATTTAACAGCTACGGTAACATTCAAGCAAATATCGCAAAAGGGGCATAATTTTTCAAGGAGATAAATAATTTGGTAGCCGTACCGAACACAATTTAGTAGATGTACCGAACACGGGCCTGCAGATATGACTTGTACACTCAACTTATATATCACAAAATCAGAGATAATTAGATCCGAAATGAAACTCTTAACCCCTAATGTACAGCAAGTCAAGGGGCTGGCCCTGAAACATGCCCGGTAAATAATAAGCTACAAATAACTGGTGTGGCACCCCTTTCCCCACAACTGGTGGGACATCCCACCTCTTAGAAATGAACAGGATATCACAGTTTTTTCTCAGACATGCAGTGATTATAAGATTTCCTCACCTCTAGGTGTAACTTCCTTTCCTTGTAGGAGAGGATAACTGGTATTCACATGAGGTCCACAAGCCAATCTAATCCATTATCCTGTTATCAATTCACACAATGGGTGGGGTCCAGTATTTGCCTGTTCCTATAAATCATTGAAATACAAACAAAATTATTTATATTAGATAAAACTCAATCAGGGCAGTATACATTCTGTAGCAAATTATTGTTACCTGAAAAGAGAGGCAGAAATGCATTTTAGTATCAAACATAATACTGTTAAACGTCACAGTTTTATAGTCTAAAGTACCGGTTACAGAACAGAATTTCATATTTTAAACTGTGCTCTCAGCCTATTTCACTTGTAAACAGATAATTCATTCCGTTGGAGGTAAATGTAGGTGAGGTGTTCAGCCAACGACATACAAACTGCCATACATGTATTTCTAATTTGATGATCATACTTCTAGTCAGTTATGCATTAAACAGAATAAAAAACAAACAAACAATTCATATTGCAATAATGAAGTGTATCAATGACTAGTAATTAATCAATCCAGATACAGTCATTGAAGGGATATTTCTACCTTGTCACTGTTCATATCTTTGTACTCTTCTGATGGCCGAATGTCCATGACATGCTAGATGGTTCCATGACATCACCCTTGAAATTATCATTTCAGTCATATGCTTGCAACCTGATAAAAAAAAGGTGTATTCAATAGAAGTTTTGCACCTCCCCTCCCCCTCCTCTTCCACCCCCCTATTTTTTTTTTTTTTTTTTTCAATAATAAAAACATTCCTGGCCTGGAATAGTTTCATATACAGAACTTTTTCTCTGTTGTTTCTATATAAACATATATTCTGACTGGACAGATCACCATATCAAATCTAAAACTAGCGGTCAGTAAAATTAACTTAATACAGACGAGTCGCCAGTTTCGATCCACTAAAGTGAAATTTGCATCTGTTTCAGAAGGAAATGGCTTGATTGGCATATTCATTATCTTGATCGCTGTACAATTGTCCATCGCCTTTATTAACAAACTAACTTAGCTAGGGATAAACTGAACTGCCGGGAAAATAAAATTACATTTCTTAATGAGAGGTGTCAGTTCCGACCCAGTGTCGCCAGTTCCGATCCAGCCTCATTTTGACATTGACCTTTGACCCAGATATAAACAAATGTAATCGTCAACGTGATAACTTTCCACCAAAATAGGGTCCTTGATCAAGCTAAAAAAGTCCGATGGATCTAAACTGCTAAAAAAGCTCGAAATAGCTTTATCCCAAACCTGATGGTGTTTGTATACTTAGACCGATGTAGTTGTGTGTATGGAGTAGTTCGGCAAAGCCGTCTCCTAACGAAACCAGTGAATGCATAATATAATTTACGATGATTGAGAGGTTGATCAAATGTTTTATGATTTCGCGTGATCATGGTTATGACAAAAATCAATATTTTGGGAAGTGGGTCGGAACTGAGGGATCAGATAATCGACTGAAATTATTTGAATTCGACTGAAAAAACGGAAACTCGGTAGGTTATTTGTTGATAGCTCGCTTAATACTGGTTCGATTCTGACAATGTAAAGTTTCCGGAGTAGCTGAAGAGATTCTCTTTTCAAAAATATATAGTTTTTTTTTTTAGATAGATATCAACTGAAAAAATCGTGTCGACTTCGCTGAAATTTTTTCTGGACCGACCGACATGCGGTTTTTCTTGTCCGGAAAATTATTCCGTGGACTGACTGAAATACTTTTAGGTTTCCGGAACGCTCTACTTTCTTACGAATAAAATGATATAAAATGTATGCATGTACTCTGGCTGTTCTTCGTGGGGAATGCTGAAAAACTGATAGCCTGCCGTGGACATAAGCTGATTTGAGCAGGACTGAAAATTAGATCGTGGTAAGTTTATTGGAAGATTGGTTATGTCGGTAGGTCATAAGTGTCGAATTAAATTTTAAAAGCATAGTTTGCACAAAAAATATCCTATTTTTCAAATAATTGAATGTTTGTCATATAATAACGTAATGTGAATGGAAATAGTGAAAATATTGAATTGATCATTAATTTTAAATACATATATTTTTATAAATCGAAATGAAAACTGACCAGGAATATACATATGTTGTTCTCGGTAATTTTTGTTCTTATTAATATAAATTTACTAATTGATAATACATTTAATTTATAAAATGAAGTAAAAACAATTTTGACAAGTAAAAAAAATGATTTTAGAACACTGTTCACACACTAATTGATATATTAATCCAAAACTTGTGCTCAGCCAAATGACAATTCTACTGATTGGTTTTGTGACAGACATACTCAGTAGACAGAGACATTATTTCTTTTATGTTACTCCTTTGTTGTTTTTTGGGATTTCCGGAACAAAGGACCAATTAGTGTGTGAACAGTGTTCCAAAATCATTTTTTTTACTTGTCAAAATTGTTTTTACTTCATTTTATAAATTAAATGTATTATCAATTAGTAAATTTATATTAATAAGAACAAAAATTACTGAGAACAACATATGTATATTCCTGGTCAGTTTTCATTTCGATTTATAAAAATATATGTATTTAAAATTAATGATCAATTCAATATTTTCACTATTTCCATTCACATTACGTTATTATATGACAAACATTCCATTATTTGAAAAATAGGATATTTTTTGTGCAAACTATGCTTTTAAAATTTAATTCGACAATTATGACCTACCGACATAACCAATCTTCCAATAAACTTACCCGCGATCCTTATTCCGGATTTTCGGAATCTTCTGAAGTCCCTCTCCAAATCCGAGTTTTTAACTCGGTTCACTAATCCGTTTTACGGCAGATTCAGCTGAAAATGTTGTGATTTTCAATCGGTTTTTTTCAGCGAACCCTTTTACGGAAAACGGTAGAAGGTACATGCATATATTTTATATCATTTTATTCGTATAAAAGTAGAGCATTCCGGAAACGTAAAAGTATTTCAGTCAGTTCACGCAATAATTTTCCGGACAAGAAAAACCGCATGTCGGTCGGTCCAGAAAAAATTTCAGCGAAGTCGACACGATTTTTTCAGTTGATATCTATCTCAAAAATAAAAAAAATTATGTCACCAAACTATATATTTTTGAAAAGACAATCTCTTCAGCTACTCCGGAAACTTTACATTGTTAGAATCGAAGAAGTATTAAGCGAGCTATCAACAAATAACCTACCGAGTTTCCGTTTTTTCAGTCGAATTCAAAAAATTTCAGTCGAATACGCCGTCCCGGAACTGACACTGGATCGGAACTGGCGACGTCACTGTACTGATATCGTGTTGGTTCGAAAACAGGTGATTTCACCCCTGTACCTAAACGGCCAGCTGTCTGAATATTCATCCCGTTTTAGGGACAGAATCTTTTAAATAAATCGGAAATAAACATTCATTTTTTCAGGTCATAACAACAGTAACACTGCGAAAAGTTTGTAGGCCACGAAAATGGGGTGCACGTCAATAGGTATACGATTTGACATGTAAATCAAAACACCTTACCGCTCGACTAATTCATGTTTTCTTCCCGATAGTTTAGCTTTCCGTTTCCTCAGTTCATCCTTTAGGTCTTTCAGCGTCCATTCTTCGTATTTATTCGCCATCTTAACGTTTTGGTGAAGAAAACTCAACCAAGTTCAACTTGCCAATGTTTACAATCGAGCCCCACTTCCGGTGTTGCGCGCGCAAATTTGCTTGTAGAAAGTCTTGATATGAAGGGAGACAACTCGATTAACATGCAAATTAATAGGCAATGGCCTAAGACGGCTCACATTTATAGTCGTGATTTAGCCTTATATATCGGAGGAAATTTATGGATGCGATACATTAGACACAGAACTTCTATTCATGCATTACATTAAAAATATTCTTATGACATATGATCAGTGAATTGATATTCTAGCAATCTTTAAACCTAGTCCTATAGGGCAATGGGCACGGCCTATATTCCGCGAAAATATGAAGGGGATACGCCGGAGATGGTAACCAACACTTGATAACTCTGCCTGTATCTCTTCGATATTTGATTCTGTTTAGTTATTTTTAAACCTGTACAGATACCCGTTTCAAAAATATATCTTTTGCTACACATTTCTTTCACCTCATGACGAGAGGTTTACCGTGAAAGATGCATGGTGTCGATTCGACGGGAATTTTTCGCGATACACCGGCACAAAACGTTTTAATAACTTTGATTGAAAATGCATCAAAAAAATACAAATCTAAATAAATAGTTTTCATTTCGAGTATTATAGGATCATGAAAAAAATATAAATGTTTTTGTATATTCTTTTAAGAAAACAGAGTTCACAGTCTGCCTGCATGATCCCCACATTTATCTCACACTATATGTGCAAATAAAATATCGCCCCACTTCAACCCCACTATCGTCTTAGGCTATGCATGAAAGAATGTTTGCCCAACAAAATCCCCACGTTTATCTTAAGCTATGAAAACGGCGAGCATTTTGCCCTACATCATCCCCACGCCGGACTTAAACTTTCAGCACAGCCCGGCACATTCCTTACATTGGACTTTGTCTACGAGCGCTGGAAAAAGTCCACCCCACCTAATCCCTACAAACAACTCAGTCGATTAAATCCGAAGTTCATTTTCCCTACACCAACCCCACGTTAGACTTTGAATATATAGCAGATAAAGGTATGCCCTACATCATCCCCACGCGAACTTTGAATTCTCGCTCATTCACCCGTCATAATCCCCACATCAGCCCTACATAATCCCCATATTTATGCTAAATTTGCATAACCGTGGGCAGCTGCCCCACACAAACCCTACGTTATCCCCACGAGGAAAGTTCCAAACCACGCTTCGCCCCACACGAACCCCACGCGCCCACCAAAACCCCACACTTTCCCTACGCAATCCCCACGTTTATGTTTGTAAGGGATGCCTTCAAGAGATTAAAAGTGGAACTTCGACTCATCCCACCATCTTGAATATTCAACAATTATATGACTGTAGATTTGATCAACAGACTGATATTGCATTTTGTCTAGTCACGTTGGCATCAAAGGTAAAACTGAGACTGATAGAATGGCTAAGGCAGCCGTAGATTATGAGGTTGTTCCTGTTGGAATCTCATAATGATTTCAGACCCTCTCTATGTACTTATGTGAGACGGCTGCGTCAATCTTTATGGGATGCTGTGAATAATAACAAACTTCATCAGTTACAAAACATTAGTCTATACTCATCTGAACAGTCAGTAACGTTTTGATCAAGCCATAATCAGGTGATGTAGAATCGGCCATACACGATTGACTCACGAACATTTACTAAAAAACGAGCCAGTCCCAAGGTGTATTTCATGTCACGAAGATCTCACAGTGAAACATTTTCTCATCGACTGTATAGATTTTAAGATTGTAAGATATTCTTTTTGTTGAGTGACTACTTTGGAAGATCTTTTTATTCGGTTGAGGGAGGTGTCTTGTGTTATTTAAGAGAAATCGGTTTGTTGCACTAGTGTGTTTGTTTTAATGTGTTGGATTACTAAGTTATTGGCTTGAGTACTTAGAATTTTGTTTGATCGTCGCTATATAGCTGAAATATTGCTGAACGCGACTTTAAACCTTAATTCTCTCTTCCCCCCTCTCTCTTGATTTTTTTAATGTGGTGCTAATGATGTTATATGACTATATAGATTATGAACGCTGAGATTCTTTAATGGTCGACAGATGAATAGTGAATGAATGACCAGACGCTTGTAATTCCACAAAGTTGTTCTCTCGTAGTTTTCAGGTATTTGCTATGGTTTTATTGACCATCGTGTCTTGATGACATCATTGAAAACGGTTGACCGTTTCTGACCGGCTCTTGTGATGTTTTAGAAATACGCGGTCAGTATATTTGTCTGTGGGGTCTCATTACTTCTTGACAGTACAACGACATCGTTTTCCACCACCCTTTTAACATTGCGTTCAATTGTAGGAAACCATCTTGTGTATTTATTAATTTCAATTCATAGAATTGGTATTAACTGTCATACGGATTAGGTCTTTGGATTACTGGCTCGGTAATTCTTCTATTGATGGCGGCTGAATATTGAATGTCGGATCTGACGTGATGAGCTGTCCCGATCCATATTATAGCTAACTCTATCTTTAGATAGGAATAAGATCATATCACATAGAACAGCGCCATTTACGAACACAACATTGAAAGGACAGCATCACTAAAATACACATTATTATTATACCTCATACCAGAATTGTTCATCCTGATTGGTCATAGCTCAGTCACATGATGTACTGTAATTCCTGATATGTGATGTATAACACACAAACTATTACATGTTCTGCTATAGTCAGCTGTCTAGAGGCGATATCACACGATCTCGAGACAATAAGGCACGGTCTCGAGGCAATAGCGCACGGTCCCGAGGCAATAGTGCACTATCTCGAGCGCAGTGGTCTCCGGTCAGCGCGCGGCGAAACATTTGACTGCCGAATTCTCAGTAACTTGGCGGGAAGTTCCTGGATTTTTGCGCCCAAAATCTTCTCAAAACGACCAACATTTTGCAGGAACAAATTTGGAACCATACTCAACTGTTTTACGATCAAATATGAAGACATGCAGAGACCAATCCGGAAATATAGAATTCTGTGTTAAAGTATATAGATCTACGACCACGGTAGATTTGATGACATATTTCCGCTGTTTTGGATGTTGAGGATTTTTGCTATCTTTGGTGATTAACCCTATCTGGCCTTCGTGTTTGGGACTTGTCCAGGCCCAGTTGGGGGGGGGGGGGCGAAATGGCCTCCCTCCACTCTATTTTTTTCTTCTTACCCCTTGAGCTTAGGGACCGAAACTTACCACACTATACTATGCCCTTGGGTCAAGCTGTACCAGCAAATGTAACACAAATCAAAGATGACCGGTTTGATGACGTCACAGTGACGTCATTTTCAAAAACGACATTTTTTGGTCGATTTTTCGGTCAGATTTCCGAATTTTTTATTTATACAAATGTCATGATAAATTAGCAAATAATAATGTCATGTGAAATAAAATATTTTTGCCCACTTTTCGTAGCGGAAAAGCAAATTTTTTGAAGAAATATGAAAAAACATCACTTTTCTGCTACCCATATGTGGCCGCCATCTTGAATTTACTCATGATCCTCTGCTCGGGGGTTATGCAAATAGGCTCAAAATGACCCCAATATGATAAGCTATAAAGTCAAGGAGTGTCAGCTCTCCATTTTTTTGTCGTTTCTGAGGTAGCGCCGAAAGTTTGGGAGGGGGGAGGGGGGGGGATTTTACCTCCCCCCTCTCAGTCCAGTTGGAGTGAAGAAACATTCGGTATAATAGACCAGCTATTGCACGCAGCAGGTTGTGACATCAGGATTCGTCAGCTCTCAACAAACAATACTCAACTCCTGCTCCGCACTCGTTGAATATTGCCTGTCTCGAGCTGACAAATCCTGATGTCACATCCCACAGCGCGCAATATCTGTATATTGTTTAATTAACCTGCTTTTTGCTACAATTAGTACCATGTTTTTAAGAGTTGACTGATGCTCAAAAAAAACAAGAAAGAGAAGAATTCAAACATTTGGAAAATGTTTTAAAAGCAATCTCAATAACAAAATATCTGTTGGTCAGCTATAGTGGTTAATTAATAGGGCTTTGGCGTCCTAGACAGTACACTCCAAGCAGTGACGCCAAGTAAACCCATGAGATAGCTATGGGTTCTGTTGTCCAATACGCCCTCGTTCACGAAGATTGTCCCAGCCAGAACAATAATCATCTAAATTAAAGCTATATCAAAGGTATTATCGAGCAGAGAAAGTCACTTAAATAACAGAATTAGACCTTGCGGCAAGAACTGATCTACCGAGACTTGTACTTAAGTCAGAACTGACGATAACACGTCGCTGATGCACGGTTCATTCAGTCACAATAGGGTTCTCGGTGTTTGTGTTCAAGGATTGTTTCTGCGTGATGGGAATATGCCGATCGTCAACAGGAAACGAAGTTGACCTTCAAACATAGAAGAGTAATCCTTCCAGAACTGTGTTTTTCCTGTTTACATTGAGTAACTTTTGTTGGGACGTCGGCACCGTCTTTCTGTCCGTCAACATTGTCTTTGAATTAAAAGTTGGAATGGAGTAAATATTGTCCCTATCTCTCATAATTTAAAATTAAATGTGTTCGGTGAAAGAAACCCACTTACTCAAACCAGAATCCTAATTCTCGGGCATTATGTTCAATCACAAAAGGTCGGTGATCACCTAGACTGAATGAAAACACGGTAGTAATACCTGGTAATTTGGAAGAGTGTGACATGCTGAGTGCGAGGTCATAAAGGGTGATCATTCAACCATCGGCTGGTATACACACCATACTGAGAGAGGAAAGGATAAAAGTTGTTCAAGGTTACATGTATGGTGAAATTCATGGGAAGTTACACAGTGACTGATTTAATTGGTTTAAGCTGCCCCGCCGAATCGGGATCGGGCTGTACATTCACCCATATTATACAATTCACCCCCTTTATGATGAAAGGCGGAATTCCGCATGATGCCCCATTCACGGTAATGGAAATATATGACAATGTTTCAGCACATTTAAGACATTAACCTAGATATCTAGCGCTCTCTCTCATCAGGAGCCACCGACACATATAGAATTCTTAATTGCTATCTTAAATCCACACCTCTTGGATTTCGAAGAGAAAGTTCGGATGCATGAAGGCGTGCTGTGCGACGCATATTTCCATTGCCAAACGTATGCTTTTACGGTGAATGGTCGAACCGAAATCTGCGGTCAATAATATGATAACCGGGGGAAAATGGCTAAATACGAATATAGGTATAGGTTAGAAGTAAGTAATTATTTTTCCTATCACTCATAATAGTTAAAGGATATGGGTTCGGTGAAAGAAACCTACTTACTGAAACCAAACTAGTATTACACCATACTTGGAGAGCGCCTCAGAACATGTATGAGAAAAAAGACGTCTGTTTCTACGGTGAATGGTCGAAACGACATCTTAGTCGAACATATGATAATCGGGAAATTACAAGCGTCTGGTCCGTCATCCATAATTCAGCCGTCGTCCATTAGAGAATATCCGCGTCCATAATCCAAAGACCTATTCCATATTCCATATAACAGTATTAGCACCAAATTCAAAAAGACAATCATAGTATACATAAACATAGGCTTGTTTCCTGCAAGAGAGAAGCGGTCAACAGTTTTCAATGATGCCGGCAAGACATCATGATGTTCCAAAAATATCAAATCCGTATCGCTGATCAGTATTCTTAATCCTTAATATTCGTTGTAAAGTCGTCATCTAAGGAATGATGTATCTCAGTCGCGCTTTGATTGTTACTGTTCAAATGAGTACCATGAGGATCTTGAAGTACATGGGTTCATACGGCCCCTAGCCCCGGGTTAGGCGGAATTAGACACAAGTTACGAAACGTAACGCCATAGATCTTGCACGCTACGTTCGTATTTTGCTATCAGCATGCGATATGTATCGCCAAATTTGAGAAACTTTGAGTGGAGGCGCTTGGTGGTGTAGCCCTGTTTTATAAGTTTCTGCAACAATGTTTTGTGACGTTGATTAAAATCGTCACACTTAACACAGGATCTAGCAAATGCTACTAGGCGTGATATGTATACGCCATATGCAGGTCCCACTGGAATATTTCTGTGCAGAAAGGGATAGTTTACGATGTCGAAATTGTAATCATCTATTTTGTCATACAGTCGACGAGAGAGAAGGCCCGCTTCATTTTTATAGAGATATAGGTCTAAATACGATGTGCCTGTAGCGTTATCTGTAGTTTCCTTCAAATCCAGTGAGGGTGGATATATATCTTTCACTGCGTTATTTATATAGCGATTATCCACAGCGAGAAATCGTCTATATAGCGGTTGGTGAATGAGAAGGAACGGGCTTTGAATGGACCAAACACTAATATGGGTATAGGTTAGAATAATGTTATTTATTTTCCCTATCCCTCATAATGATTACATGGCATGAGTTCATTGAAAGAAATATACTTACTGAAACAGGCCGACCGGAGTTCGCAATTTTACTACTTCCGATATTTAGACAATGCTGGAATTCCACTTACAGTAAATATTGCCAGTGCGCATCAATTATGCGGAGGAATTACGTGAAATTTGCAAACAATATTTTGGACTCGCTCACCGATATTCAACTACCAGCATTTTATCTGAATATCAACCAATCGCATACTAACCTGGTTCGTGGTCCGGTACATCGCCTGACAGGCTGAATCGGTGCCTTAGTTTCTTTTTATCTGAAGACTTGCACACGAGGAGCCCATGTTCGTATAGCACTCTACCCATGAGAAGGAGACATAAAAATGTACGAAGTTCGAATTACAAGTCTCGTATCCCACAATCAATAGGCAGTCCTCCTCCACAAATGATTCAAATTTTCATAATCAAACCACCGTAGTGGCATGCCGTAGACTCCAAAAATCACAATGAGAATGTGTCAATATGTATCAAAACATTACGTAGTAAACTGACGTCCTTTTCTCAATGTCATGGTTAGTTATAAATGGTTTACGTGTCTGATATGTTTCAAAGATAACGAAGTGAAAGTGTTTGAGGCGAGATGATCGAGAACAGGGAGTTGTTTTCAAATGGGATATATAATGTCCATTTTTTTTTAGCTCTGATGCTCATAGAGTAAGCACGTTGTACTTTGGTATTGTTTCGGGATATATCGTGCGAATTTCAGATGTATCTCAATAAACTATTATCTCTGCCAGACCACTACCAAACTTTCCATCTCATCTCCGGAATGACAAAGACTGGAGAGCTGACACCCCGTGACTTTATTGATTATCACACTGGGGTCATTTTGAGCCTATTTGTATGACCCCCTGAAAGGATCATGGGTAAATTCAAAATGGCGGCCATATGGGGTACCAGAAAATGGGGGGCGAAAAATATGAAAACTACTTTATTTCACAGCAAACTATTATATACAAATTGATCATGCAGTTTTTGCGATAAATGACATAAATAGACAAGTCCCCAAAAGCTCAGGCCAGATAGGGTTAAAATTGACAACGATGAATACAACAAACATCACTACACCTCTATTCTAATGTGAAATTTGTTTCCTGATTGCCATAGGATACAGATCGATGAATAATATTGACACTGAGTAAATTCATGATCGTTGTTCCTCTTAGTGGTTCATAACCTAGATATAATGTAGCTCAAAGCTATCTCCACTGGAAATCGATTTCGCGAATTACTAATTATTTTGTAAGGAGAGACTTTTCTCAAGAAGATGAATTATAACATGGGGATGATGTGATACGCCCTGCGGGACATTGGCTGATGTATCAAGCTCCAATTAATCACCAAGATTCTCACTCTTGTTTCCCATTCAACTTCGGCATTGTGTATACAGGCAAACATACGGCACACCACCAGTCAATAACTACGTCTTGTTTGGGAGAATACGACTATATGTAACAGGAAAACAGACACGCCTGTTTTCCTAGGCATCTGGTCGTATATCTAAGGAAAGAAGATAGCACACCACACACAACGAAGTGATATGATAATACGAGATATTAACTCTTTACTTGTCTGGTAAAATATACCCAGGAGACGCAGCAAATATGGACTGGTTTTATGGAGTTGAGTCTAAAATGCTGGTATTCATTGGATATAGGGTACGAGATCAACTACGGCCCGCAATGACAAACTAAAATCAAAGCGGATCGAATAAGAATCCGTAGGGTTTTTCCTTGCCGTAGGTGAAATTGCCTCCTGGCCCCGAATTCGGCTTATAGGTTTGCCCGCTTACTTCGTTACGAACTATGCCATTACCTGGGAAATATTCTCTATTCTTTATTAAGGAATCGAGAAGTACACAACGGTAATATAGGATATGGATCAACTATAATTGCCGGAGGCTTTTAATCTATCAACAATATATGAACAAAGATTCTAGTTAAGGACAATTGCGTTCGTGACAGTCAGTTGCACATCTACATGTGGCTCTGTACATTTATGAACTGTATGATAGAATATGTTTTTACCTCCGTCGATCAGACGGAGGTCTAGGAGCGCAACATGAAATCTCCCGCCAAATAATTGTCATATGGGGAACCCACGACTCATAGTATTTCCAATAGGGATCGTCATGGTTCCCGACGAAATCTTGAATCTTTTCTTTGGACACAAATGAATGCTTACCTCACAAAAGGTGTGTATCCTTTGCAGCGCTTCCACCGGGTCTCTTTATTCGAGGGTACTAAATTCGCGCGTGTATAGCTTCGCGCTGGTACAGATGGCCGGTATGCGCAAACGAAGACAAACCTGCGCTTTCATAAAAAGTAAATTTTCACGAAAGAAATATAGTATAATTGGAAACTTCCTCGAAAATCTCTGAATCGGCAAAAAGATAAAGGACGAGTGTCATTCACCAGGATGCGAGTCGGAAGTGAGAAGTCAAATTCAAAGTCAGAGGTCAAAAACGTAAAACTCCGAAGAACTCTCTCGGCTTTTTCTTTTCTTTTTTTTTTAGTTGGGGGGGTGAGGGTTGGGGAGATAGCGACTGAAAAAATATATCTTCCCATGCTTCAATCGTTATCTGTGAATCCGATCAACAACCTAGCCGGATAATCTGTCAAAAATTATCCGTCGTCTGGGTAAGGTTGAAGGGTCATCGGAAGCTCGAACTGTGATACAGGCAAAAACTGTTGTTGTTGTAGTCTGGAAAAATAACTCTGCCTCATGAGGCGCTCTCTCGGCTTTTTCTTTTCCTTTTGTTTGAAGATAGCGACTGGAAATATATATCTTCCCATGATACTTCAATCGTGCGCTCATGAATTCCACGGAAAAGCGGACATTGCTAAACAGCCCTTTTTCGCATAAAATTCACTCCACATTCTGTCGTAGACTCTATATTAGCATGCTGTTTGTTCTATTCGCTTCCTATGATCCCCGGGAACAAGCCAATAATAGAGAAGATGTGTTTTAATAGCGAAATATTTTTCCCGCAATTTTTTAACATGAAGAACTCGGGAAATTCTAAATTGTCAAAGAAGAAAAATTGCACTTTACTGAAAACTATACTATTTTGAAACATCTGCAGAAAAGATATGCATGTGGCGGGAGCTGTATACCTTAGTAAAAATAAGAGGTCAGAGTTTTAATTTTCTAAGTAGAAGAGATAAATTCACTCTAGGAATATTTTTTTGAAGAAAATGTGTAATTAATAAAGCACTTTTACCGATAAGATTTAAAAAGCGCACTCGTGATTCCATCACGATTTTTTGTCGATTCCGTCACGGACTAGATTTAACCCCTGGGATGATCCAGTCGCGTTTTTCTCACGATGAAAAAAATCTTATCATCCTTGGGTACTGTATGTTAGTAAGAGATGTCATATAAGAATAGTCAGATTGAAACAGAGCAGCAAAAAAATAGACAAGCAACACTAGTCAAGAGTCATGTCCGTTTCAGGTGATTCCATCACGAACATTTCGAAGCATGATTTACTGAAAATGCTGGATCATCTGTAGATTTTTCATGGATCCGTAAACAGATGTCATATAGAATAGCAAACTAAACTTGAAACTACATGGGTATGACCACGGAACTTCCGAGTACATGACTTTGAATAAAGAAAAAATCTTCCCAACGGTGATTCCGTCACGGTGGAATTCATGATCTGTGAATCCGATCAACAACCTAGCCGGACAATCTGTCAAAAATTATCCGTCGTCTGGGTAAGGTTGAAGGGTAATCGGAAGCTCGGACTGTGATACAGGCAAAAACTGTTGTTGTTGTAGTCTAGAAAAATACTCTGTGGAGAAGGGCCTCGTGAGGCACAAAGTGCAATTTTTTGTTGTTGTTTATCTGCAAATCCGCTCAACTCGATGGGTATCTTTCACTTGTTTTCACAGTTGCCTGGCCTGTGTGATATTGGGTGGTCGAAGTCTACGTATAGTTTTTTTCAATAAATTATGGAAATTAATATAAACATATATTTTTTTAAATAAATTTTTTTATAAGTGTATTTCTCTTTCATCTTTGGCTCAATTAAAGTCATTCTCTAAAATGTGAAGCCGAGTTAATACAGTTTTTAATTATCTACCAAACCCTGTCCTCTATGACATAGAATAAAAGAGAAGTTGGGAATAGAACCGCTCAACACAGCCATTTCTAAACATCAAGTATTTTTACTTACTCTGTACAAGCTGAGGGCATTTTTGTGGCTTTTGAAAATTTTGAGATTTTTGCGAGTCTGCCCATATTTAACTAAGCGACGTCCAAGCGAGCTAATGTACGCGCGTTATATTCATATCAAGTATGGTGCGGTTTGTATTCAATGAGGCTTGGAATGTTTATACAATTAATTTTCTTCTCACTGTTACACAATAAATATTTGCTGCGTGGAATCCAGTCATTTGTTCCATAGGGGCAATATTCTCATCAGCCATCACCATTCATTGGTCATTCAGTCCATGGTCATTGATACAGTAAGGTGAAGGCGAAGGTGACCTGTAACACCAGTATACAAAATTATACCGAGCGCATTGAATCTCATCATATGATGTTGAGACAGATCAGAACGAAGTGTCGGTAAAATCAGGTGTGTTTTGAAGAGCATTCTCTCATCAATGATGATGCTATACTGTACACATACAAAATATGAAGTGTTGCTGTGTTGGGCCTATAGCACAAAATCACAAGCAAGTTGGTACAACTAGGCACACAGGGTCTCATTTCTGTCGCTAACGTGTTGATTTGGGTGAGGGGATCCTCTCATGGGGAGGTGTGGGTGGGATGGGGCCTAATGTCTCAAGCACTTTTCCAGGTTTTCCATCAATATACTCTATTCCATACCCCAATATTTCAAGCACGTCAAATCAAACAAAAATTATTTGCTGGGAATGTGACTTTCACATCCCTGTCTGGACATGCTAGTGAGCAACCCTCAATCCCAGATTAATTACCATTGATGAAGCTAACGTCCAACAAATGCAAAATTGAGCTTAGCATCCGGCCGTATGTTATTCAGTGATGTATTACGCTACGGACCCTGTTGCCTCGACGGAGGTCTTTGCGCTCATCCAGCGCTTGTTTTGTAATGCAAGCGTCCAGCCCGTTATTCAATATTCAGCCGTCGTCTTGAAATTAAGGAAAAAGTCAAAGGTGATGATAGATGTTTGAAAAAAATTTAAACTGCCAACAATCACAAGGCTCTGATGCGTATTGACTAGTACTTTTTCAAATTAACCTTGAATTTTAGCCACGCTTTGATGAAACGTGTTCATATGAAGCAGAATTAAGCAGAATTAGGTACAAACTATGAAGCTTAGCCCTACGATGCACGATCGAATCTGCAATTCTGCTGACAGTGTTCTCATACTGATTGAATCACATTACCCCTGTACAGTATTTGACATACGTATCATAGTCTACTAGTTTCAAAGACGATAATTGGAGCTTTCAAATAAAAAGTATTTAAATGTATGGTAGGAAAGATGGACTACCAACAAACTGCAGCTGGTCGTCGTAATTATGGATGATTGTGATTTGTATCTCAGCCACTTTTTTATTGCCGCAGTTCATGTGGACATTTTGATTGACATGACTTCACGGCCTCTAACACCGGCGGGAGTGGTACGGGAAGCGAATATCCAGGGGCAATGATGTAGTAACCTTGTCAAGCAAGCTGATGGAAAGTGGTTAACTATGTGATCGTTGGACAGACGAAACGGCCCAAAGAGGGAAAATATTAGTAGAATGCAAGCTCTAATATTCAGACAAGTCTTCGAGGCCCGACGCCGAGCAAGCGATTCATTCTTCACCATGTTAACCAGTCACAAACTATACTCACAAGGTTTTATACGGAGAGTAATCGTCAGGGACGACATGTTCACCAACAGAATCTCACCAATACAGGTAACAATTAAACGCAACGTAATGAGGTGTTGGAAAAAGATGCCGGCGCACTGACAGGTCATGTCACCCCACAGACCACTATTCAGGCTGCATATCCGAAAACATCACAAGAAATCAAACTGATTGATGTTTTATTGTAATTGTTCATGTTGACATCTTCAATGACATGAGCCCCTAGCATTGGCTTGATCGGTATTAGATGGAAATATACAGGAGCAATGATTTAATAGGCCTATCAGATCGTCTGATGGAAATTGATGAGGTATTTTGTCGTGAGCACGTCACGGTACGGCCAATACAAGTGAGGTACCGTGATGTACGTGTTCGTGAGGTCGGACAGTATGAATGGGTTTGTGCTCCCATGTAGTACCTCGAACATCAAACTTCATCGGTAGTGTATCAATCTGGTGACAACATGTACATCTATAACGTCTCATCCATGGTGGTATTGCCCACACCGTCGAGAGATTCATTCCGAGAAAGCTGCACATAACTGATTCAGTTAACCGCATATCAATGTTTTTCTTGACACTGTACAACATTCATTCACCCACAAGTAAATAATATGGAAATGAAAGAGTCAGCAGTATAACCAATCTCTTTGATGGCATGAGAAAATAGTCATCTGTTGAGGTGAAATTAGGTTAGATGAATAGTTCGTTCATCATCTTTTCCTGATGAAGACAATGGTTAGGGCTGGCGAATTTTATTTGTATGTTTGACCCAGTGGTAGTACCGGTAGGCAATTGGCAAGGCCGTGTGGTCTCCTGGGAGTAAAATATGGAGAGTTAATTGGAAACGAAGAACTCGCGAATAGACAATACTTGATGACTTCTGGTTACGTGTACCAAGAGGTAAATGGCGCATGCCCAAGTCGTTTTTTCTGGACGTCACAAAGGCAACGTCATAATGTAACGACGTTATAAACGTTCGTTTTATGACGCCACGTCTTCTTTACCTGTTGGGGCGCTAGCGCCGCTTAGTGTGGCTGGCGATCCCCATTATTCGCCGAGATCTTCTCGGGTTCTTCTGTTAATGGCAGAAGTGAGAAGTTGTCAGAATGTGTGTTCCCTCTGATCGTCTAATTTCGCTTTGCCTCTGACAAAGAATATGAGTCAACTTATTATTCGACACATTGTATCTTCGAATCAATCCAAAGTTATTTTGTTATCGTGGTAATTAATCATGCGAAATGGATAAAATAAGCTCGGTGTCCTCAACTGAACGCAATAGCCCAGTTAGTAGAACAGCGGTACGATATCACATAAGTGGCGAGTTCGATTCTCGCCCGAGCAAGTATTACCCTCTAAACTCGCAACAAGATGGTTATGTGAACGCACCTTGTATTTTACTGTTTTGTAACGGTCGAATCGGTCATACTAGGTACATGTACACTGGATGCCATCATCAGGTTTCTTCGGTAAAAAAAATGTTGGAGGCCTCATGGCATTCGAATTAGACTAAAAGAACGTCTACACAAGTCTGCTATAAAAAACACTGAGTTTCGAATACATGTACTTGCGATTGTCCTGGAGTGTGATCTGACAGCTATGGGTTATTAAAAGTTCAAGTGCTTGCGAAGATAAATCAAGATCTCAATATGTGTTGGGGGTTCGGCGATGATAGCATACATTCCCACAATCGCCCCGACACCAGATACCATAAAATATCTAAAAATGAAGCTCGGTGCTTGATACATGATAGATAATAATGCTCGGTAGAGAAAGGAGATGGTACGATAAGGCGGCATTTTGGCCAGGTGGTGCTGTTGAAATCGAAAAAATATAATGTTCTAAAATTATTGTGTTTCAATGTAACGACAAGAGAGAGTATATGTACACAATATGTGAAAGGTCTATCTCGAGTGCGTTATGATTATAGATATGACATGGAATTGAAATCCGCAGCATGTGCCGTTTCATAACAAAATGTCTAAATTGAGTCATTTGAACAGATATTAGAACACGAAGGACCCCTTGGACCACTAAGATTTTCCAAAAGTGAAGATATAATGCCACGGCACGTAACCAGGATAACTGACGTTTTGGTCCAATAGGTCATTATGAATGACGGACTAGACGCTTGTAATTTGTCTAAATTTGCGTTTGAATGACTATTTCGACCTTTTTTTTTTACGAAATAGCACATTTTGCGGATTTCAATATCATGTCATAACTATACTTATTACTCAGTCGAGCTAGAACTTTCACATATTGGGTACATATATTTTTCTTGCCGTTAAAATAAACACAATTAATTTTAGGACTTTTCGGGGTTTTTTATTTCAACCGCACCACGTATAGGCCAAACTCCCGCATTATCGTACCATCTCCTGTCAAACAACCTTCCTCTCCAAGTATTAGAAATGAATATTGAAATGATCGAGGGATCAAAAATGCATTGCCAAACGCAAAACAATCTTGCATTGATGTACTTTGATTTTTACCCTACCGGGCCTGGGGGAGGGGGGCAAAATGGCCCCGTACCCCTTTGCAGATCTCCGAAATGACAAACACTTGAGAGTTGACACTTGATGACTTTATAGTTCATCATATTGGGGTGATTTTGAGCCTATTTGGATAAACCCCCGAGCAGAGAATCATAGGTAAATTCAAGATGGCGGCCACGTGCGGTACCAGAAAAGTGACGTTTTCGTCATTTTTCTTCCAAATTTCTGTTTTTCCGCGATGAAAAGTGGGCGAACACTATTTTATTTCACATCACATTAATATTACTAATTTATCATGCAGTTTTCGCGGAGAAATTGCACAAATAAAAAAGTCGAAAAATCGACCAAAAAATTTCCGTTTTTGAAAATCAAAGGGCCATCTTGGATTTTTACATTTTCTGGTAGAGCCTAATTGACCCGAGGGTACAGCGTGGTAGGTTTCAGCTCTTTAGCTCAAGGGGTAAGAAAAATAATTAGGGGGGGTGGCATTTCGCCTCTTCCAGGCTTGGACAGGTCCCAAGCAGCCCAGGTCATATAGGTTTAATCTTATTTAAAACACATCTAACGGAATTTAGACTACGTCGATATCAGGTTCTGTTCAGCGATGTCGAGGACCTCAATCGGCTACATAGTCTCGAGCATTGTTTTTTCGCGTCTGGAGGCGACTCTGTAATTGGTCAATTTTGTAAGTATCCTGAACAGTGTAGCAATAACCTAGATTTGTATCAGCGGTAAGGCAGATACAGAGCGTTGATTGATATAATAATAATCGACTTAGATATATACTTGTGTCGGTTACACGCTTCGATGAGAACGCCGATTAAAGTATACAAATCTGCTTAAGCGTGCCCTAGTGGCTATATGGTCACGTCAATCTAGAGGTCACGCCAACAATGTAACTTCATCACTGACACATCAGGCGAACTTTCGCGAAAGGTTCTATGTGCGTTCTCCATCGTGATGACTTCCTTTGTAGATTATCAAAATTATTAATCAACAAAATAAATTCGCCGCGAAGAAATTAGATACGATTTACCATTGAAATAACGCACGTTTAAATATGCTGGATTCTAGATAATCGATTATCAGTGTCTTTTCTATACTTAGAATTTAAGCTCTATTATCATCCGACAATTTGCGGGTGTTTAATCAAGCGTCCTTGGTCGCATTAGACTATTATCACAATCGTACTGTATGCATGGTCGATCGCTTTAGCCGTCTGGTCTCGCACTGAATACGTGTATCAAATACTCGACTTAAGGGTTTCCTTCTGGCGTTATTCAGTATCGGGAAAATGATTGTCCATCGTGATACAGAGTAAGTTCTGGTGCACTTATACTTGATCGCACACAGTTTATCAAATAATACGTTAAGACCAACAAACCAGGGGGCTGCATGATCCATCAAGAATGAGAACATCAATTAATCTCGCTATTATAAATATCAAGTTCTGTATCGAGCGGGATAATCATTTTCCACCTGTTCGGAAATATGATATTCCTACGAAGTAGGCTACAGATCGCAAATTGTCCGGTAATGAGTGAGTGAGTCCATCCGAATCCTTTCGTCGGCAAAATAAGCAGAACCGTTGACATTAGAACCTTGATTTTTGGCATGAACGTGCATTAGGGCATTGTTACCAGCAAGTTCTGATCTGAAATAATTCTGATTAAAATTAGATTTATAATTAACACTTCAGTATATTGTTATATATATATATGTAAACTGTAGCCTTTAACGTGTATCCTATTTAACATCCAAACATTTCATCATTGACCACACCAGCTAGGCTTCAAATCCAGGTCAAATTACCCACGGCTAAAAATACCCTGTCATTGATCCACATGCCACATGGCCCTATTACTGAGGTTAATCTTAACGTGCATCTGGGACAATTCCACAATTCCCCAACAGCATAGGCCTACTGCATATACCCTCAAACAATCAGCGCTGTTTCCATAACTTAAATTGCTAAACCATATCATTGAAATAATATAGCAGAAAACATTGATGTGAGTTATGATATGTACACTATGACCAAAGACATGTTCATAATGTCCTAATCGCATAGTTAGGACAATCATTACTTTGCATCAGAGAGTGTGTGACTTGGATTCAAGGGTTAAGACTTTGGAGGGAAATACAATTTTGACAGCAGAAATATTACCCCGCCATTTGCTGATTAGAGCGATAAAACAGGGTAGGCTAAATGGACCCTTTTCAATGCAGTATTTCTTGGCATGGATGTGAAAATATGAGGACATACTTTGGGGTTTTTTTGTACCTCTTGAATATTGACTATATATCACACTTGGATATAATTTGAACAAAAATTACATGTGTAAACAAAATATGTCTAAATTTCTCTTGTCATTTCAAATCTTGATCCATTTTGATTCCTTGATTAGGGGATACAGAATCACTGCCACGGAGTGTGCTGGTGTGTCACAGCAATGCAATTCCGATTCACACAACGAAGCTGAGGTGGTTTAAGGTTATCAATGAAGAAAATCACCGATCAACCGCCATAGAATATAATGTGAAACAAGAAAACCGGAATAGTACATTCATCAGATTGCCGATACCCAAAATGTGTTGTCTCATTTATCTAGATAACAACGTGATGTAGAGACGCTATTTATTCGTCTTTGTACCGGTTATGCTCAGGAGAATGACATAGAATCATTATTATCTTGTGCAGAGAAGGTGTTGGTCTTGAGTTGAATTACCGTAAACTACATAAATGCTACCTTTCTGCTATAGTACTATATATAAAAATTTGTTGTATTGTTGGGAAAATAATGTGATTCAAAAAGTTGTTTTGATCCTGGACAAGGGCACTGAAAACCATTAAAGAGATGTAAATGTATTTCACACGTAAAGCTTGAAATCTACTGAACCTATATTATTCAATCTGTTTCCTTTAATTAAAAAATTATAGAATTAAATCGGCGATCGTTATTTATTTTGGAGTGAAGGCGCATTAGGAGACTGTTACCAACAAGTTCTGAGCTGACCTACTTTTGGTGAAAATTTCTGGTGATTTTTGATGAACATCACTGGCGATTCTGACTTGGGTGGTGCCCATCTTAATATATAGGCAGGATTTCAACTGGGGGTGGGGATTTCCAAGAGCTCAGTTCGCGAGTCCTAATGCCTACTGTACTTCGTAGGTCCTGTGACGCTAGTCACACTGCTCATGTGCCTAACAGCGATTCCAATTTGTATCACTAGAAATGATGTCTATCTGACATACCAGTGGTATGCATGAATGACCGTTTGGAGATAAGCTGAAAGAAGCCTCATCATTTCGGCGCAAAATGCAAAGCAGGTGTCTGACCTACAAATTTCATTAATTTCCTTTCCAGTATCTTAAATGAAAGCTTCCCACGAAGATATTCTGTCGTCGTTTTCAAGAGATTCAATATGCCAAATTAGGCCATATGTGGATTACTCATTTATCACAACCGATATATTAAAAATGCATTTAAATCTTCTATGTGGAGCGAACATGGCTTTCAGATGATCAGTCGAAGCGTCACAGACTACATTCTGGACTGTTTCGATTGAAATTATAGTTAGCTCTATCTTTATATGGGATTAACGAACACGAGTAATAAACATACGATTGGATAACGCGAGAATGATTCATGCACCCATGTGCGAGATATTACGCGTAAATAACGATGTGCAAGTGCCAAGAAAAGAATCACGATGAAACGAAATAATAGACATCTTCAAATTTCTTCTTGAGTGGAACACTATTTCAAAAATACAGAAACACAGCATATTTTGCAACAACTACAAGTCTGATATTATTTAACCGTTCGATTCGGAGGGATCGTAACGCAGTTGAAAGATGGAGCCACGAGAGTCTTCTGAACCGCTGAAAGTGGGAAATGAGCGAGATAAAGAAGCATGCTTTTTCCTTAGTTTCGGGGAAGGTATATATGTACACCCTGTCCGACGAATACTGGAACGCTACAGTTCCAAAAACGATCAATACAAGACACACCCTTCCCAGCACCACCATATGGTTGTGAACTTCGGAAACATATTCTGACGTCTATGACAAGTATTCGCTGTAACCCGTTACCAACAGTAGTGTATAACTCAGCGCAAATTTCGTAATATTTAAACATTGCGTATAGAATTTGTGATTGCGATTGATATGACATACTTCCTTTCGGAGTGACTGTTTGGGACAATGACTGAAATCGTCAAGCTCAGGAATAAGCAATTATGTGTTGAAATGAGGGTGTTTCCAGTGAGAGCAACGCCCCCGTCCGGTTACTCTGTCTCATCCGAAACAGTGTGAATCGCCGAACATATCCGGCTGATACCAGATTGCTAATAGCAACAACAATAATAATTTATCATAATTCAGCATATCTTACAAATTATCATAAAATGACAAAGATGTTATCAGCAAAGTTTTGCTTCTTTGCTTGTCTGCATTGATTTAGATAAAATCAGTTTTAACAAAATAACGCCTGTCTTGTCATATACTCTTGTGTTGAGCAACTGCCATTTTTGTCCCCCGCCGCAACGCGGCCGGGGACTTTAAAATGGTTCTTGCTTCTATGTGTCCGTGCATGCACGGACATGTCCGTGCAAATACTTCGTAAGCAATAACTTCTAAATGCTTTGTCGGATTCCTCCGAAATTTGGCATCTGCATTCTTTGCGAAAAGACGTCTCTTGGTATTACGTTTCAGCAAGATCTGCCTGTAGGTGGCGCCACTGGGGTCTTGTTCTATGTGTCCGTATGCACGGACATGTCCGTGCAAATACTTCGTAAGCAATAACTTCTAAATGCTTTGTCGGATTCCTCCGAAATTTGGCATCTGCATTCTTTGCGACAAGACGTCTGTTGGTATTACGTTTCAGCAAGATCCGCCTGTAGGTGGCGCCACTGGGTCTTGTTCCAATCTTTAGTGCATGTCCGTGCAAATACTTCGTAAGCGATAACTCCTAAATGCTTTGTCGGATTCCTCCGAAATTTGGCATCTGCATTCTTTGCGACAAGACGTCTGTTGGTATTACGTTTCAGCAAGATCCGCCTGTAGGTGGCGCCACTGGGTCTTGTTCCACTCTTTAGTGCATGTCTGTGGATGTTCGTGCAAATGCTTCATAAGCGATAACTCCTGAATGCTTTGTCGGATTCCTCCGAAATTTGGCATCTGCATTCTTTGCGACAAGACGTCTGTTGGTATTACGTTTCAGCAAGATCCGCCTGTAGGTGGCGCCACTGGGTCTTGTTCCAATATTTAGTGCATGTCCGTGCAAATACTGCGTAAGCGATAACTCCTAAATGCTTTGTCGGATTCCTCCGAAATTTGGCATCTGCATTCTTTGCGACAAGACGTCGCTGGTATTACGTTTCAGCAAGATCCGCCTGTAGGTGGCGCCACTGGGTCTTGTTCCAATCTTTAATGCATGTCCGTTCATGTTTGTTCAAATCCTTCGCGAGCGATAACTTTCGAACAATTTGTCGGATTTCTTCGAAATTTGGTAAATGCATTCCCTGCGACAAAATACCGTTGGTGATGCGTTTCAGCAAAATCCACCCGGAGGTGGCGCCACTAGAGTTCATTCCATTATTCCATGCTGCAAGTGATAACTTAGAAACACTGGGTCGAATTTCTTTGAAATATCCTACATATGTACCTTTCTGGGTAACATGAGAAACGTTGCGGCTCATCGGATTCTTCTCAAATTTGGCATGCATTTACCATGCCAGGAGCTGTTGCTTGGGATTGCCTTTCGCTCACTTGCACTCACAGGTGGCGCCACCTGGTGCAACATCACAAATTCGTTTCCGGGTAATAACTTGAGAACTGACCATCGGATTCTTCTCAAATTTTGTATGAATGTACCGTGACATAAGATGTCGCTTGATAATGCATTTCACTGACTTGCGCCTAGAGGTGGCGTCACCTGGTGTCAAAATCTAAATTTGGTTTCTGGGCAATAACTTGAGGACCCTCATCGGATTCTTTTCAAATTTGGTATGCAGATGACCCCACGATACCATGTTCCTTGGGATTGTATTTTTCCCGCTTCTGCCTACAGGTGGCGTCTCCTGGTGGAAAAATTTGTTTCCGGGCAATAATTTGGCAACTGCTCATCAGATTATTTCCAAATTTTGTATTCATATGTGACCCGCCCCAAATAACATGAACACCGGTGGGCATCTAGTAACGGCAATAACTTGAGGACCCCTCTTCAGAGTCTCAAAGTTCATATGCCGATACCATGACATGAGATGTCATTTGGGATTGTGTTTTGCCTGCTTGCACCTACAGGTGGTGACTCCTTGTGGCAAAGTCTAAATTTGGTTTCTGGGCAATAGGTTGAGGATGCCTTCATATTCTTGTCAAATTTAGTTTGCAGATAATATGCCATGAATTGTCTCTTGGGGTTGCATTTCGGTTACATAATTTTCATGCTACATGGTAAAGAAAATATATTACAGTAGCAATCAACATTCAGTCAGCCATTCGGAGTTGATCTCAAAACCTGGGAAGGTGGAAAGACCCCTCTGCTTCTTACGCCTGTGAAGTAGCTGTTACCATCCTCATGAATATCTTCTGAAACCGACAGCGCTTATAAATATTGCTGCCATTTTGGCGGGGGACCTAGCATCCTCTGGCTGCTTGTTAATCTTTCCAGTGATTGTGTTTGCCTTGCTTTGGCTCGTTCACATAAATTGAAGCTCATCGCGCTGTTCAGGCTGTCACATACCTTATCAGCCCTGATTTTACGGAAACCATCGGTCTTTTATATATATCACACGGTCTTGGTAATGGATGGTGCATTGTGCATTGTGTCCATGGACTGCTACTATAAAAACGCGACTGAGAAACAAATCGCAGGGATCACTGTTGGTTCTTGTGATGTGTTTAGAAATATGCATGCTGTATATCTGTCTGTGGGGTTATATGACTTCTTGTCAGTATATCGGCATAGTTTTCGACCACCCTTCTATTGTTGCCCTTAATTCTTTTCAACAAAGCTACATGTATGGATGGAAATATTTTCGAATTTATTAAATGCTTATTGAATTAAATTAAAATCGGCACTTTGAATCAACCAAATCTTACGGTTGCTGTATTTCGATACGTCGAGATTAAACCTTCATACCTCACTTTAACCTCATAACCTGAGCTCGATAAACAACAATATTCTCAAACTACCAGCTGAAAGACAATGTCAGTAGGGAACCGACAGGAGACGTCGACGTAAATTGGGCTGTACAAGTCGCCTGCACTCGTATCCTCAGTTCGCCAGGGTCTGTGGCGTTGTTAGACTGTACATTGTGAAATCAAACTTTTTGAGGTCGGACCCCACTTTCCTAAATCCCGTTGACCGTTTATTGATATCAAAGGGTTTACATTCTATACACTTAACGCAATTTGAAGCTACTTTTGCGACAGAATGACGCCAATCTTTTTTCTGTTTTATCTCGTGTTACTCGGCTACATAATAGTTCTAAAGCGGACTGTCTGCACCATATATTTTTAATTCAGCCGCTGTTTTTAGAACTACTGATACTTTTGCAACGCACATCATACACGATGATAGATTTATCTTAATGCTGTTTCTTAACTTATACTCTTTAATTTAACTCTTTACTTTACCACGCATACAAACCCCATCAGGCCTGGGTGATCTGTCTCAGCTCTAAAAGAAAAAGTTTTAAAAAAGCGAGATGGTCGATTTGATGACTTCACGGTGATGTCATCTTGTCGTAAACCATTTTCTGGATCGATTTTCCAAATTTTTTTCTCTCAAAACTACATAATGTGATAGATAATAATTGGTTTTATAAAATAAATGACTTTCGGGCAAGCAAAATGCGAACAAGTGGACAGAAACAAGACTTTCTGAGAAGAATTCGTGGCCGCCATTTCCCATGACCCTTTGCACCTAGGAATATGCAAATACTCTCAAAATGACGCCAATGCTATAGAGGGAACTTCCTAAAGTTTCAGGACTCCTGTTCTCTTCGTTACGCAGCTTTGTTTCGGATCCATGCAACTCCCAAGTCAGATATGGTTAATATAACTCTACTACATATAACTGCACTTTTTATTGTTTTATGGGACCTGTTACTCAACTTTGTGTCCGTTGGTTCTATATCTAAATGAATAAATAAATATCTTATTAAATGCACTGCCCGACTCGAATATGAACCGCGAGTTACACTAGCTGAAGAACCGTTCAAAAACATGTTGTACACAAATAAGCATGAAACTTCATATGTGAATAACCTAATACAAATTCGCGAGAATTAATCGTCCGTTCACCGAGTGGAAAACAATAATTTATTGATTAGTATACAAAATAGGCGATCGTTTTCTGCAGCAAAACCAAAAAAATAACTCTAGCCAGGTATGAATGCTAGCCGGTATTCATGTTATCCAATTTGTCTACACTAACACTCTGGCAACTGACGTCGTTGCTTGTGTCGTATTGTTCGAAAGCCTTGGCTGGAAGGGCATACGCACTAAAATGTAATGGACACATTGCTTTGCATCAATTTGGGAATAATGGTTTATCCCAAAGCATGATAAAATTGACGTTGGATAGTAAAACTTTGGTAAATCTCATTGTTTGCCAGCAATCAACTAGTGTGTCGCCCAGGTGTTGACGTCACTCAACCGGTGCAGGTAATGAGCGACTTGCATTTAAAAAGCTTAGCAGCTTTTAGCAACATTGATTACGTTACAGATCTTGGGTTTTCACAATAAAGAAGTCGCTTTGACACCACAGGGTTGTTGTAGAATTTACTGTCTAGATATAGTTTATACCGAGTCACCAAATCAACAATGACAGGGTAATAAACACAAGACCTTTATTTTATACATTTCGAGGATCCTAAATACATAGTTTCTATGGAGCTGGGATGGTTTCCGAAATCAATATAAAAAGCGGATCAAATGTTGACTTCAGCATGCAAATCCCTTTGGTCATTCTCAACTTTGCTAATTTCCAACAAATTTGATATTTCTTTATTAGATTGTATTTATGAAATCGGTTTAAGTTGATATATAGTAATGTTCCCTCGTTCTAACAAGCCGGATTCATGCTCCAGAGCCAATTACTCATGTGTCATGGCATCTCGCCTATACAATTCCGGCGCTCTCACTCATCCAAATCTCTTGTCTTTCTGACACTGGCTGTGATGTATTTCGCGAAACTGTGTGGATAGTTGCTAACGACGTGGTTTAGGCTTTGATATGTAATCGTGATTGTAGAGTGTTTGCACCCACGAATGTTTGCACCCACGAATGTTCTGTTCTTCGCCCAGGTTCATATATGGCATCCATCCAAGGTAGCTATCACTAATATAATACCTTATGAAAATGTGTTTTATAGCTTTTGCCATATGGATCTATATGAACTCATTTTAGGACATGTTGTTGTTGCTTTAAATATAACGAACATGTCATCGTGATTCGTCAGTTACACTCAATAACACCCAAATGACAACGGACAGGATCGTCGTGAAAATATAGGGACCAATATATCAGATCAAATACCCCCCCCGCAAAATATGGTCTTGACGAGTTTATTCACGTAAAATGGTCGTCGTACAATATCGTTGCGTTAACACTTTTTTATATAAAATGTTGTTTCTATAAAAAGCCTTGGTATTAAATACCGTGTTACGGCAATTTTAAGAACATCACGATGTCTTGCCGGTGTGGAGTCTTAGAATGTCCAGTGGCTAAGAGTGTCCGGTTCTTGTCTTCCAACTCAGCCAGGATATTTTGCTCCACCTTGCAGATATTGAAGTATCCGTTCTTAGTGAGTATAGAAAATTGGAAATTGTTAGCCTTTAAACTGGCAAAAAAATCATAGCATACATAAAAATAAACTAGTTTCCTGCAAGATGCATCATGATGTTCCAAAAAATCAAATCCGTATCGCTTATCAGTATTCCTATACTTAAAGTATTAAGACATTTTAATAATGGATGTAAAAACTCTGTAAGGCAACAGCTTGCTATTAATTAATTTGGACATTATGGCACAAAAATAATTTCAGATGGAAATACAAAATCCCAAGAACAAGGAAGAAGACTTTCGGATCAAGGGCAATCAGATAACCCAGTTTCCCGATACATCTCCACTTCGGTGAACACATTGTTAGTCTGGCGTTCCCATTACGTATCTTTCCACATGAAAGCAAACAACAGCCGCTGGCATAATAAGTGTTTTCATTCACCAAGAAAGTTGATCGATATATCCTGATTCTAACGGCGACAGAGATTCAACAGCAACTGGCAATTATATTAAAGGTATAGGAAGAAAAAGGGTTTTGTCATTGCAGTAATTGATCCCACTAATTAAAAACAAACTTGCAAGTACCGGTACCGGTATTTAATAATGCAATAATGATAAATGTGCACCAACAATAAAACTTCCAAGCATTTAAAAATTTTAACACATTCATAATAATATATTCAATATTACTTTATTCAGAAATAAAATGTGCTCATTGTGCCCTCCAATATTTTAGGAAAAGGTCTATGCAAAAAGAATGTGAAAATTACTTCACTTGTCCGTTTTTTATTTAATTGTTCAGTCGCGAACAGTCTCCGTCTGGGTCTAACTATGGGGAGTAGTCGTATATATTTATTAACGCCGCCAAAATAACCGGACCCTGGCGAGGCTAGACGATCGACCGTGCGCCTTTATAATCCGATTAGCCTAATTCAGTCCACCGTTTACATCAGGCATAATATATAGTGGTCTGACCAGCGCCGTTCCCCTGAGGTCCGGACCTCCACAGGAAGGGTAAGCTTTTGAATACGTATCACTAATTCAGGACGGATATGTGACCACCGAGATGACAAATCTTAGGAATCTTATAAAATGTTTATTTGTGCGCGCGAAGCATGATATTTCACTAATATTATTTGTGTAATACAACCTCTTTCTGGCCATATTGATGATATGCTTTATGGCTGCTCTAGAACTCCATATCTGAAGATGGTACTAACATAGACGTAATAATATATCATAGAGAAGAAGCTAACATATCGTCATCCACCACGCAACATTGGAATAAATGCATCACCACTACGGTGAATATAACAGCTATATGCTTAATTAGCACTACGGTGTTCAAGTGAGCTAATATGAGAAGATCCATCAGAATACTTGTCAGTCAGATAGAAGAGCCTGTCGTGTCCGACTGAAACAATCAGGGTATTGACGCCGAGTCAATCAATGTTGTCCAATATGCCTTCGGCCTCGAAGATTGTTACAGTCGGAAAATCGTACGACCGTTGTAAATTAAAGCTATTTCAAAGGTATTATTTTTCTGAGAAGGCCACATAAACAAAATAAATAGACCTTGCGGCAAGAACAGACATGTAATCAAGTCCGAGCTGGCCACAAACGATGACAGCTACAGTATGATATACTGTTTTACCTTGTGAGATCTTAAGCAATAACTACAAACTCTGAATTTCTCCACGTGAACGCAATTTAATGCACGTGCTTCCGGTCCTTTTGCCGGAGACTTTACTAAGTTATAACTTAACCCTACCAGGCCTAGGTGGCAAAATTTTATATTATAAATTTCATGTTTTATTTCATGTTCACTTGATAAAGTCCTCTGGTAAGAGGGTCCAAAAAAGAATGCGTAATGTCCATATTCAGGGCGGACAATCGACGTCACCGAAAGTGATGTCGGACGTTCACTTTGGTCGCCAGTAGGCACAAACCAGCTCTCTTCGGTGTGAATCTTAGCTCTTTATTTTCCTAATTCGACAAAGTATGTAGTGCGTCAAAGCTTATGCGTCAGTTAAATATATTCATCTGAACTGCTTTAACAACTGCAAATACTCCCGACACAAAGTTTATTTCAAAGTGGGTGTCGGCCACAGCCCAGGGCTGAAATGACCAAACGTTCGTTCAGGTTAACAATGGTAGCTCATTTTGGTCATAATCCTGTATGATTTACACGACAAGAACCCGAATTTCTAAATGTGACATAATTTCGCAGATATCTATAGCGTATTGGCTCATCAAGACGGTTAAATTTGAATTGGGTGCCGGTCACAACTTGGAATATGGGTGATATTGCGTACACCCACGAATTGGATTGTCTTGCATTGTTGGACATGACTTTGTCAGACATGACTTTAATAACTGTAAACACTTCAACACAACGTTGATTTCGTTATGGATATCGGTCACATCCCTTGAGGAAAATAACCAAATGTTCTTTCAGGTTGACATTTGTGGCTCATTTTGTATTCGTCCCAGGTACTGGTAAGTATTAGTCAGATGACAACTTATAATGCTTATAATGTTGAAGTGGCAAAATGCAGACATATGGCAAACATGCTGTATGCAAATATCCCATTTTCTATTTTTTTCCAACTTACAGCTGAAAATATTTATGATGGATGACAAACACAATTTTGCTTTCCCAAATACAAACATTAGAAGAGCTGTGATGAGCATTGCCCTGAACCGACACAGCAGTAGATTGTGAAATGACTATACGGACCCTATAATTAAGATCAGGTGGTTTCAGCTTTCTTTGTGGGCTGGGCCAGATAAATGTCAGGTAATAACAAAATTAAATGTTTTATATCATCAACATGATCAAATAAACAAATCATATCAAGTAGAAACATCTCACATGTATTATTGGCTCTTTCCTGGTACCGGTATAGTATTATGCAGAAGCAACGTCAAAAAGTTCAAAATAATTTTAAACTTTTTTTAATTCAAATTAAAGTAATATTTTCTTTTGCATAATAGTACGGTACAATGCTAGGATTACATGTGAGAACATTCAGCTTGAAAAATATTGTTCTTGTTATTACCAAACATGTTCCTGGTCCAGTGCCTTAATTACATATACTTAAATGGTAAACATCAACATTTTACATTATCCGGTCTGTCAGCAAATATCTGTATCGGTTTATGTTATCTGTGTAGAAGACAAAATGGAAACCGGACAAAATGGCAAACTCATACTAGTTTGTCATCATATAAATGCACCAGTATACACTTACGTTATAATGTCTGGCATCATATAAATGTACTGATATACATTCTTTGATGCATCATCATATACATGCACCGATATACGTTATACCATATGTCATCATATACATGCACCAATATATCTTATTTTAACTGTCATCATCTGCATACACCGGTGAACCTTATCCTATCTGTCATCATATACATGCACCTGCATCGTTAGCTTATCTGTCATCATATACATGTACCGGTGTACTAATGTAAGATCTGAATTTGGTTGGCCGTTGGGCATTCATGTATGGATTTATATGTCCTGAGACACTGGCTTCCAGGAAAGTCCTGAGACACTGGCTTCCAGGAAAGTCCTAACCTGGAGTCAAGTGTCCGCCTCAATACTACTTCCGATTTTCCATCCAATTTACATGCGTACATGTGAACCTGAGATTAATTCAGGAAGGAGGGTTCTGGCGTTATTGACCTACTGCGCACAGGTGGCACCAACAGGTCATTTCCGGCTGACCTTAGTGAAGTCACTTCCGCTTCCGGTCATGTGACCTGAAGTGACATTTAACCCTTGCGCACGATGTTGCCCGGTATTGTGCGCATGGGTACATTAAATGATATAATTTATAGTGCAATTACGAATGGGAAAAGCATACGCGTTTTATTCGATACCGATATGCTAGGCCTTCTGTTTTCAGTGTTCGTAATTATTCTAAGAAGAAAATAAAATTAAAAAATATAGAGGAATTAATGTTCACTAGGACCTGTTATCTTCATCCGTCAATCTGCTATGTTGTATGACCGCACCCTTAGTAGTACAAGGGTGGTGACCGACGTGTCGACCGATACCCGACATAGAAAATTTACCTTCAGTTGAAAAGAAACACAATGTAGTTTTACATAAGGCAAAGAAATACTGAGAAGACAGAAGAAGAACAAAGATCAAATTTAGTAAGACTGGCATTGTGTATTTGTGGTACAGTAACACAACTGTATATCTGCAAGTCATTCAGGCTTAACCTTGCGACAACACTTTCGGCTACAATACCTAATCGTTTTTTATGTTGTTTTTTTTTCAATCGTTTTTTTTTCTCGATTAAAAAAACATCGAGTTGCGATATCCGAGGGAATATCTTTTTATTCGAGGGAATTTTCCCGATTGAAAAAAGATTTCAGAAGAAAAACTATTCCCACGGCAAACACGAATCAATTGTTTATTTTGAAGAGAAAAAACATAGGTTTAATTAGTATTGGATACAAGGGTTCGACCAGTGTGCTATAATCATAGCCGACAATGGACTTTGTAAATATTTAACCTCGATAATTACACGTCAGAGTAGCTCCGGTGTAGGTTTGTTCTATACGACGTGAGAACAACGCTACGGCTGCAAACCAATCACCAGAGTTGTTGGGAAAGTGCCGGACGGGCAACATTTGCCGAACCCGTTAACCATAACCAATAAAATAATTGTATTCTATGTCCACTTACCTTTCAAAAAACACCTTTTTTAAGAGTGACTGTCCATTTTTAGTTTCGCAAGAAGTCTAAACTCGGAAGAGGGGGGTAAATCTGTCCACATCGCCGCTGTGCGTGTAGTGTTTGGCGCGCGGTGTTGTGGCGCGAAATCGGCGTTCGGCGATGTGGACAGTTTTACTCCCTTGTCCGAGTTTAGATGTCTTGCAAAGCTAAACGTCAACCGTCACTCTTAAACAAGGTATTTTATGAAAGGTAAGTGGACATAGAATACAGTTATTTTATTGGCTATGGTTATCGGGTTCGGCGAATGTTGCCCGTCCGGCGCTTTCCCAACAACTCAATCTGGTGATTGGTTTGCAGCCGTAGCGTTGTTCTCACGTAGTATAGAGCTAACGTCAGAGCAATCTGCGTTTGAGGCTAAGGATCGTAACTCTTGTATTCGCTATTTTGTGAAAGGAGGTGTGAAATACTGCACATTGTCTTTGAGAGATCGTATGCTAGGGAGAGAACAAGTAAAAGAACGACCATTTTCAGACTCCAAAAGTATTGCACATTTGATAAGATACATACAATTTGACAGCTACGTCATCAGATTAATCTACTACAGCCATGGTTACATGCAAGCGAAGTTGCGCGCACGCTAAGCATACTCTCGGGCAGACTTAAAGTTACGCAATAACGCTTTGTGACACGGGTTGGCGTAGCTACCCTTACGCTAAGTATGACTTACGCACGAACTTAGGCTTACGCACAGTTCGTGCAACGGTCTCCAGACTCTAGCGCTGTACGGTCTTTTGACTTATCATTTCGAGCAGAAGTCAGGATTTTTTGTCATATTTACAATGCTGATTCCGAATATTTCAAAATATTTGACGCATCTCCAGCCGTTTTCATTATCACTTTTGTCGTATTTGATTAGCAAGTTTTAGACCCACTTTACTTCGTAACTTTACCGAGTTGAAAAGGCTGCTCGTAGAAATAAATTCGTTATCCTGTCTCTGCTCCTTTGATACTGAATTTTATCCTGTTTCCTGGCGAATGCCACACGTCAGTATCAAACTCGCAGCGACAGGATAACTTATAATACTAGTCAGTTGTTAGAATATATTCCATGGTTTTATAAACGTAGATTTTCACATTTCCGGCACCTGTTTCAACGAACCGCACTTACCACCCTTTTGAATTGCAGTCTTCCGCGCAAAGCGTTTGGAAATTTATCTTCTTTCACGGAGTAGTTTAGCAGTGGAATGGGGCACCATCCACTATATTAGTTTCAACAGAAAGGAATTATTTTGAGAGCCATTCTAGTCAATCAGGCGCAATAATTCCAAGGTAATTTACTAGTTTACAGAATTTGTCTTCTTCTATTTAATTATTTTACACTTAACAGTTTAGCTGATTAATGTATGTTATTTACATGCTGCATCTGGTAATAATTTAATATTCGATCATTTACGACCGAGAGTCCTGTCAAACTCAGTACATAAATAAACTCAGTAAAAGTGAAAATGTCGGTAATAAGTAAATTAAACACACCCTTCACCAGAAAATACTCCCTTGAATCCGAGTTATGGCCGCCATTTAAATGATAACTTTGTTTCCAGATTGCAAAGGGATACAGGTCGATTAATAATCTTGACACTACGAAAATTCATACTCGCTTTTTTTTCTCAGTCGTTGATAAAATAACTAGCTCAATGCACGGTCTACTCGCGAACAGCTTGGTAGTCTATTATTAATTATTTAGCGAGGATATATTTTTTTCTCAAGAAGATGGTGATAGCATTAGGAGCAATGAGATACGACGATACCACCCTCGGGACAGTTTCTTATAATATATTAATAGAGCCCCATTAATCTCAAGATTTCTTCGGTCTTTTTTCTCGTGTAACTTCGTCAATGTGTAATACATGTAAATGGCCAACCATGGTACGCCACATCAACAGTTTTATTTTCGACAGCACTCGCTGGGTTTTGATGTATATAAATATGTTTTGTTTGAGGAACAGGACTCTGTATACTGTCTTATCTCTCAGTTTTTCCCTAATAATATGGCATTAAATTGAACTGGTTAAATACAACTTGCGAGACTTATACTTAATCGCACACAGTTTATCCAATAATACGTTAAGACCAACAAGCCAGGGGGCTGCATGATCCATCAAGAATGAGAACATCAATTAATCTCGCTATTATAAATATCAAGTTCTGTATGGAGCGGGATTAATCAGTTTCCACCTATTCGGAAATATGATATGCTTAACAGCGATTCCAATTTGTATCACTAGAAATGCTTTCTATCTGACATACCAGTGGTATGCATGAATGACCGTTCAGAGATATGTCTTGTTTTTGAAAGAAGCTTCATCATTTCGGCGCAAAATGCAAAGTAGGTGTCTGACCTACAAATTTCATTAATTTCCTTTCCAGTATCTTAACTGAAAGCTTCCCACGAAGATATTCTGTCGTCGTTTTGAAGAGATTTAATATGCCAAATTAGGCCATATGTGGACTACTCATTTATCACAACCGATATATTAAAAATGCATTTAAATTTTCTATGTGGAGCGAACATGGCTTTCAGATGATCAGTCGAAGCGTCACAGACTATATTCTGGACTATTTCGATTGAAATTATAGCTAGCTCTATCTTTATATGGGATTAACCAACACGAGTAATAAACATACGATTGGATAACGCGAGAATGATTCATGCACCCATGTGCGAGATATTACGCGTAAATAATGATGTGCAAGTGCCAAGAAAAGAATCACGATGAAACGAAATAATAGACATCTTCAAATTTCTTCTTGAGTGGAACACTATTTCGAAAATACAGAACCACAGCATAATTTGCAACAACTACAAGTCTGATATTATTTAACCGTTCGATTCGGGGGGATTGTAACGCAGTTGAAAGATGGAGCCACGAGAGTCTTCTGAACCGCTGAAAGTGGAAAATGAGCGAGATAAAGAAGCATGCTTTTTCCTTAGTTTTCGGGGAAGGTATATATGTACACCCTGTCCGACGAATACTGGAATGCTACAGTTCCAAAAACGATCAATGCAAGACACACCCTTCCCAGCACCACCATATGGTTGTGAACTTCGGAAACATATTCTGACGTCCATGACAAGTATTCGTTGTAACCCATTACCAACAGTAGTGTATAACTCAGCGCAAATTTCGTAATATTTGAACATTTCGTATAGAATTTGTGATTGCGATTGATACGACATACTTCCTTTTGGAGTGACTGTTTGGGACAATGACTGAAATCGTCAATCTCAGGAATAAGCAATTATGTGTTGAAATGAGAGTGTTTCCAGTGAGAGCAACGCCCCCGTCCAGTTACTCTGTCTCATCCGAAACAGTGTGAAAGGTGATCGCCGAACATATCCGGCTGACACCAGATTGCTAATAGCACCAATAATAATAATTTATCGTTATTCAGCATATCTTACAAATTATCATACAATGACAAAGATGTTATCAGCAAAGTTTTGCTTCTTTGCTTGTCTGCATTGATTTAGATAAAATCAGTTTTAACAAAATAGCGCCTGTGTTGTCATATACTCTTGTGTTGAGCAACTGCCATTTTTAAACTTTCCAGTGATTGTGTTTGCCTTGCTTTGGCTCGTTCACATAAATTGAAGCTCATCGCGCTGTTCAGGCTGTCACATACCTTACCAGCCCTGATTTTACGGAAACCATCGGTCTTTTATATATATCACACATTCTTGGTAATGGATGGTGCATTGTATATTGTGTCCATGGACAGTTACTATAAAAACGCAACTGAGAAACAAATCACAAGGATCACTGTTGGTTCTTGTGATGTATTTAGAAATATGCATGCTGTATATCTGTCTGTGGGGTTATATGACTTCTTGTCAGTATGTCGGCATAGTTTTCGACCACCCTTCTATTGTTGCCTTTAATTCTTTTCAAAAAAGCTACATGTATGGATGGAAATATTTTCGAATTTATTAAATGCTTATTGAATTAAATTAAAATCTGCACTTTGAATCAACCAAATCTTATGGTAGCTGTATTTCGATACGTCGAGATTAAACCTTCATACCTCACTTCAACCTCATAACCTGAGCAGCTGAAAGACAATGTCAGTAGGGAACCGACAGGAGACGTCGACGTAAATTGGGCTGTACAAGTCGCCTGCACTCGCATCCTCAGGTCACCAGGGTCTGTGGCGTTGTTAGACTGTACATTGTGAAATCAAATGTTTTGAGGTCGGACCCCACTTTCCTAAATCCCCTGATTCAAACCCTTGAGACCACATAATCTATCAGCTTGACCGTTTATTGATATCAAAGGGTTTACACTCTTTACACTTAACACAATTTGAAGCTACTTTTGCGAAAGAATGAAACCATTTCTTTTTTCTGTTTTATCTCGTGTTACTCGGCTACATAATAGTTATAAAGCAGACTGTCTGTACCATATCTTTTTAATTCAGCCGCTGTTTTTAGAACTACTGACACTTTTGCAACGCACATCATACACGATGATTGATTTATCTTAAGCTGTTTCTTAACTTATACCTATATTAATAATCATTTATAATTGTACATTTTGAATCACTTGTTACTTTACCACGCATACCTCACCAGGCCTGGGTGATCTGTCACAGCTCTAAAAGAAAAAGTTAAAAAAAAGCGAGATGGCCGATTTGATGACTTCACGGTGATGTCATCTTGTCGTAAGCCATTTTCTGGACCGATTTTCCGATTATTTCTCTCAAAACTAAATAATGTGATAGATAATAATTGGTTTGATAAAATAAATTACTTTCGAGCAAGCAAATGCGAACAAGTGGACAGAAACAAGACTTTCTGAGAAAAATTTGTGGCCGCCATTTCCCATGATCCTTTGCACCTAGGATTATGCAAATAGTCTGGAAATGACGCCAATGAGATAGAAGAAACTTCATAAAGTTCCATGTTTCTTGTTCTCTTCGTTACTCAGCTTCGTTTCGGAGCCATGAAACTCCCAAGTCAAATATGGTTAATGTAATTCTACTACATGTAACTGCACTGTTTATTGTTTTATGGAACATTTTACTCAGCTTTGTGTCTGTTGGTTATGTATCTAAATGAATAAATAAATATCTTATTAAATGCACGGCCCGACTTGAATATGAACCGCGAGTTACACTAGCTAAAGAACCGATCAAAAGCATTTCGTGCATATAGGCCTATAAGCATGAAACTTCATTTTTGAATAATCAAATACAACTTTGCGAGAATTAATCGTCCGTTCACCGAGTGGAAAACAATATTAGTATACAAAATAGGCGATCGTTTTCTGCAGCAAAAAGAACAAACAAAAACTCAAGCGCGCTATGAATGCTAGCCCCTTTTCATGTTATCCAATTTGTCTGCACTAACACTTTGGCAACTGACGTCATTCTTTGTGTCGTGTTGTTCGAAAGCCTTGGCTGGAAGGGCATACGTACTAAAATGTAATGGACACATTGCTTTGCATCAATTTGGGAATAGTGGTTTCCCTCAAAGCCTGATAAAATTGACGTTGGATAGTAAAACTTTGGTAAATCTCATTGTTTGCTAGCAAACAACTAGTGTGTCGCGTAGGTGTTGACGTCAATCAACCGGTGTACATGTAGGGAACGAGCGACTTGCATTTAAGTAGCTTAGCCGCTTACATCAACACTGATTACCTTACAAATCTTTGGTTTTTCAAAATAAGGAGGTCGCTCTGACTTCACAGGGTTGCTGTAGAATTTACTGTCTAGTATGGATCATAACGAGTCGCCAAACCAACCATGACAAGATAATCAATCCATGACATTTATTTTGTATATTTCAAATATGCAGAATCGCATTCAAGGATCCTTAATAAATAGTTTTATGGAGCTGGGAAGGTTCCCGAAATCCATATAAAAAGCGGGTCAAATGTTGACTTCAGCATGCAAATCACTTTGGTCATTCTCAATGTTGCTAATTGTCCAACAAATTTGGTATCTCTTTATTAGATTGTATTAGTGAAATCGCGGTTCGAAGTGATATATAGTAATGTTCTCTCGTTCTCACAAGCCGGATTCATGCCCCAGAGCCGATCAATCATGTGTCATGTCATCTCGTCTATACAATTCCGGCGCTCCCAATCATCGAAATCTGTCTTTCTGACACTGGCTGTGATGTATTCCGCGAAACTGTATGGATAGTTGCTACCGACGTGGTTTGGGCTTTGATATGTAATCGCGATTGTAGCTGAGGGTTTACACTCACGAATGTTCTGTTCTTCGCTCAGGTTCAGATATGACATCCATCCAAGGCAGCTATCACTCATATAATAGCTTATGAAAATATTGTTTATAGCTTTTGCCATATGGATCTATATGAACTCTTTTTAGATGTTGTTTTAAAAACAACGAACCTGTCATCGTGATTCGTCAGTTTCGCTCAAAAACACCCAAATGACAACGGAGGGATCGTCGTGAATTTAGGGATCAATATATCCGATCAAATAAAACAAACGCAAAATATGGTCTTGAGTTTATTGGCGTAAAATGATCATCTTACAATATCGTTGCGTTAATACTTTTTTATATAAAATACTGTTTCTATAAAAAGCCATGTGTCATCCTTGATATTACATACCGTGTGAAGCCATGTGTCATCCTTGATATTACATACCGTGTGAAGCCATGTGTCATCCTTGATATTACATACCGTGTGAAGCCATGTGTCATCCTTGATATTACATACCGTGTGAAGCCATGTGTCATCCTTGATATTACATACCGTGTGAAGCCATGTGTCATCCTTGATATTACATACCGTGTGAAGCCATGTGTCATCCTTGATATTACATACCGTGTGAAGCCATGTGTCACCCTTGATATTACATACCGTGTGAAGCCATGTGTCACCCTTGATATTACATACCGTGTGAAGCCATGTGTCACCCTTGATATTACATACCGTGTGAAGCCATGTGTCATCCTTGATATTACATACCGTGTGAAGCCATGTGTCATCCTTGATATTACATACCGTGTGAAGCCATGTGTCATCCTTGATATTACATACCGTGTGAAGCCATGTGTCATCCTTGATATTACATACCGTGTGAAGCCATGTGTCATCCCTTGATATTACATACCGTGTGAAGCCATGTGTCATCCTTGATATTACATACCGTGTGAAGCCATGTGTCATCCTTGATATTACATACCGTGTGAAGCCATGTGTCATCCTTGATATTACATACCGTGTGAAGCCATGTGTCATCCTTGATATTACATACCGTGTGAAGCCATGTGTCATCCTTGATATTACATACCGTGTGAAGCCATGTGTCATCCTTGATATTACATACCGTGTGAAGCCATGTGTCATCCTTGATATTACATACCGTGTGAAGCCATGTGTCACCCTTGATATTACATACCGTGTGAAGCCATGTGTCACCCTTGATATTACATACCGTGTGAAGCCATGTGTCATCCTTGATATTACATACCGTGTGAAGCCATGTGTCATCCTTGATATTACATACCGTGTGAAGCCATGTGTCATCCTTGATATTACATACCGTGTGAAGCCATGTGTCATCCTTGATATTACATACCGTGTGAAGCCATGTGTCATCCTTGATATTACATACCGTGTGAAGCCATGTGTCATCCTTGATATTACATACCGTGTGAAGCCATGTGTCATCCTTGATATTACATACCGTGTGAAACCATGTGTCATCCTTGATATTACATACCGTGTGAAGCCATGTGTCATCCTTGATATTACATACCGTGTGAAGCCATGTGTCATCCTTGATATTACATACCGTGTGAAGCCATGTGTCATCCTTGATATTACATACCGTGTGAAGCCATGTGTCACCCTTGATATTACATACCGTGTGAAGCCATGTGTCACCCTTGATATTACATACCGTGTGAAGCCATGTGTCATCCTTGATATTACATACCGTGTGAAGCCATGTGTCATCCTTGATATTACATACCGTGTGAAGCCATGTGTCATCCTTGATATTACATACCGTGTGAAGCCATGTGTCACCTTGATATTACATACCGTGTGAAGCCATGTGTCATCCTTGATATTACATACCGTGTGAAGCCATGTGTCATCCTTGATATTACATACCGTGTGAAGCCATGTGTCATCCTTGATATTACATACCGTGTGAAGCCATGTGTCATCCTTGATATTACATACCGTGTGAAGCCATGTGTCACCCTTGATATTACATACCGTGTGAAGCCATGTGTCATCCTTGATATTACATACCGTGTGAAGCCATGTGTCATCCTTGATATTACATACCGTGTGAAGCCATGTGTCATCCTTGATATTACATACCGTGTGAAGCCATGTGTCATCCTTGATATTACATACCGTGTGAAGGCAATGTTAAGAACACCACGATGTCTTGCCGGTGTAAAGTCTTAGTACGTCCGGTGACTAAGAGTGTCCGGTTCCTATCTTCAAACTCAGCTAGGATATTTTTCTCCACCTTACAGATATTAAAGTGTCCGTCCTTTAGAAGAGAGACACCGTTAGCCAGGACATTATTAGCCTTTACACTGGTAAAACAAAAACAAATCACAGTATACATAAAAATAGGCTAGTTTCCTGCAAGAGAGAAGCGGTCAACAGTTTTCAACGAGGCCAGCAAAGACATCATGATGATTCAAAAAATCGCAAATCCGTATAGCTTATCAGTATTCCTATACTTAAAGTATTAAGACATTTCAATAATGGAAGTAAAAACTCTTTAAGGCAACAGCTTTCTTTTAATTAATTGGGGCATTATGGCAAAAAAATAATTTCAGATGGAAATACAAAATCACAAGACCAAGGAGGAAGACCTCCGAATCAAGGACAATCAGATAACCCAATTTCCCAATACATCTCCACTTCGGTGAACACATTGTTAGTCTGGCGTTCCCATTACGTATCTTTCCACATCAAAGCAGACAACAGCCGCTGGCATAATAAGTGTTTTCATTCACCAAGAAAGCTGATCGATATATCCTGACTCTAACGGCGACAGAGATTCAACAACAACTGGCATCTATATTAAAGGTATAGGGAGAAAAGTGATTTGTCATTGCTGTAATTGATCCTACTAATTGAGGACGGATATGTGGCCACTGAGATAACAAATCTTAGTAATCTTACAAAATCTGTATTCGTGCGCGTGTAGGATGATATTCATTAATATTATTTGTGTAACACAACCTCTTTCTAGTCCTATTGATGGTACATGTATGCTTTATGGCTGTAAAACTCCATCTCGGAAGATGGTACTAACATCGTAATTTTATATCATAGAGAAGAAGCTAAAATATCGTCATCCACTACGCAACATTGGAATAAATGCATCACCACTACGGTGAATATAACCAGCTATATGCTTAATTAGCACTACGTTGTCCAAGTGAGCTAATATGAGCAGATCGATCAGGATATTTGTCAGTCAGATAGAAGAGTCTGTCATGTCCAACTGAAACAATCAGAGTATTGACGCCAAGTCATTCAATGTTGTTCAATTTGCCTTCGGCCTCGAAGATTGTCGTACGACCGTTGTAAATTAAAGCTATTTCAAAGATATTATTGTGCTGAGAAGGTCACATAAACAAAAGAATTAGACCTTGCGGCAAGGACAGACATGTAATCAAGTCCGAGCTGGTTACAAACGATGACAGACGGTACAGCTACAGTATGATATGCTGTTTTACACTCTGAGCTTCTCGACGTGAACGCAATTTAATGTACGAGCTTATCAAGTTATAAATTAACTCTACCAAACCTAGGGACAAAATGCCCCCCCCCTTTAGCTCAAGGGATAAAAACAATATTTCGGTGGGTGCGAAAAGCCCTCCCTTTCCCAGGCCTGGACAGCTCTCAAAAAGCCCATAACATATGGTTATGTTATTAATGTATTCGACATTTGTATATTATAATGTCATGTTTTTTTCATGTTCACTTGATAAATTCCCCTGGCAAGAGGGCCTAAAGAAAAATGAGTACTGTCCATTTTCAGGGCGGACGATCGACGTCAACGAAAGTGATGTCGGACGTTCAATTTGGTCGCCAGTAGGCACAAACCAGCTCTCTTCGGTGTAAAGGAGGTGTTCGCTTTAGATGGATATTTTTCTCTTCAGAGTCGCTCTCTGTTGCTCTGTTGTCTCGCTCCAAGCCCGGCCGGTAAGTTGTGACGTAATGCTCAGGTATTCTCCAACTCTTTGTCAGACAGGCGAGGCCAGTCTAATGGCAAATTCTGGTTCATATTCTCATACGGTTATTGAACAGGTATGTACCGACCTTTCAATATTCTCAATTAACGGGGAAATGTAATCTGAAAAACTGAACAACACGGGAGTTCCAATCAGCAATAAGTATATTTGTGCAATGTAGAAAGTAACTGCTATATTCGTCATGGATTATTTAGTTCTAATAAGTTTACAACCATCAACATGGATATCTATATATGAACATAATAGTACACAATTATTTAACAGTTCGTGACTTCGTAATATTACAGTAATGCACAGAAATCCTTAAATATAATATTCACGGATATTTGTCAAATGGTAACACCGAAGCTTTGGTAAATTAGAATCATTTCACGGACCTATATAGTAATAAGAAGTTACAATTCTGAAATAAACAAATAATAACATATCGACTTACCTGAACAACACGGGAGTTCCAATCAGCAATAAGTATATTTGTGCAGTGTAGAAAGTAACTGACTTCTACACTGCGTTGCCTGTCTTTTAAGCGTATCGAAAACCCACTGCCACACCCATAAATTTTAATTACTCTTTGCAGAGTGACAGTTTGTTTTGTGACCGAAAGTTTCATTGGCTGATTGTGACTCCGCTGAGTTGTTCTGGCATGTTCAGGTAACATGTCGAGAAGTGCCAACACTTAATCCTTTACCGGCACCAACAGTTTTGGGTCTATTCATGAGACGGTAATTCTGGCGCCTATTTCCTGCCCGGACCTGAATTCCTGGCTAGGCTTCCGACACTCCGACAATTTTAATTATATAATTCCTCAGTAGTAGAGAAAGAGCAAATTCATTAGCATTGACCTACTTATTTGTTCCCCCGGGTAAAATTTAAGGGGTCTCAAGGTCATCTGGCGATCACGTGATCAAAGCATGTACTGACCTGTCTAGGCTATAGTTCCGGGACAAACTTTTTTCCGCCATCTTAAACCCACCACCCACCACCACCAGCCGCCATCTTAAACCCACCACCCACCACCACCAGCCGCCATCTTAAACCCACCACCCACCACCACAATCCGCCATCTTAAACCCACCACCCACCACCACCAGCCGCCATCTTAAACCCACCACCCACCACCACCAGCCGCCATCTTAAACCCACCACCCACCACCACCAGCCGCCATCTTAAACCCACCACCCACCACCACCAGCCGCCATCTTAAACCCACCACCCACCACCACCAGCCGCCATCTTAAACCCACCACCCACCACCACAATCCGCCGCCATCTTAAACCCACCACCCACCACCACCAGCCGCCATCTTAAACCCACCACCCACCACCACCCACCATCGGATTGTAGAAAAACGTATAAAAGCAGGCGATTTTTAGGGGTGTATTCATTGCACTACCCTGCGGAGCACTCTGACTGACCTGACCTGACCAGCCTGCCTACCTGCCTGACCTGACCTGACCAGCCTGCCTGCCTGCCTCTAGCCTCACTGCCTCACCTCTAGCCAGCCTGACTGCCTGCCTCTAGCCTGACTGCCTCACCTCTAGCCAGCCTGACTGCCTGCTTGCCTACCCGCTTGTATGAGACGAAAGCATGAGACGTGGAGAAGATTTTCCCTGGCACCCAGCAGTACCTCCGGTTGAAGTCTTGCCTGAAGACGAGCGTGTGAGGGAGACCCGCACTCTTACACCGGACTGCACCCTATTGTTGTATCCCAAACGTGTGGAGCTCATCGATGACGACAGTAGGTGTTGGTGTACGTCTGAACCAGCGCGTGTCTCTTTATCCCCGGAAGGCTGGACTACCTTGAAACGGGTGTTATTGGGTGACCTCGACGGTGATAGCATTCACCTGTGTGACGACGTCTACATTTTCCGCGGTCCCTATTTTGCTCGACTCCTCTGTCTCAAGCAAGGTGGTTTTACTCTGCACCCTGATCTATGGACAGCCTTGGAAAAAGTAATCCCCATGGTCGATGAAGTACTATCTCTATAGGAGCCACATAACCCATCAGAATACTGCGTATCACGGACTACACCCGTAGAGCTACATCTGGTCTATAAAACACGTCCCTCTGGATCCCACACCTTCATTTCTACAGAGCCATGGCGGAGACCCAGCCCCATGCGACTCGCATTTTACAGTATGCCACCGTGGTGAATTCATTCACGGGTTACCGAGCAGTGGTCCGGTCCATGGTTGCAGATGGCGACGACAACGAGGGACGACGCCAGATCCTGAACGAGTTCACAGAAGCGGTCCTCCACAGAGTGCACTCGATGGAGAGGCGTGCCATCACTCACCACTACTGGACTATGACAGCCATCCTTGATGCTTGGGCTATGGACCACGAGCGCTCACGCCGGAACCAGCACCGGCTGGTTGGCCTCATACTAGTCTGTGCCCTATTGACCCTGGCGCTGTGGTATTGACACTATAAATACCAGGGTCAGACAGAGTGTGTGTCATTCACCGTTCGACATTGGAGCAAGCATGTCATCCGTCCTACGAGCCATCCTGCCCATTACACCCCATGTGGGGTTACACGTCTATGAAGATAAAGTCACCCTGGTGGAAGACTGTGGAGCTATTTGCTGGTCGCCCGCTGAGACCGTATCGAATACGGTGACGCTACAGCGTGACGGCTGGACCAAATTTAAACGGGTGTTGAGCGACGAGCTCGACGGACATCTCTTCCACATAGACAATGCCATCTACGTATACCGTGGGCCTTTCTTCGCACGTCTGGGCCGCTACCAAGATGCTACGCGAAGCTTCACCCTAGACCCCCATCTGTGGTCAGCCTTGGAGAAAGTAGTGCCTATTGTGGACCAGCTGTTTACACCGGACGAGCGATCATCAGACGAGTTGGCGTGGGCTCGTGCTATGGAGGACGCGCTGGCTGAACCCCATGAACAACAGCTGCATGAACCCGAGGACGACGAGGCCATTGATTACCCGGCTGAACTGAGTCAACCAACACAACGGTGGTAGAAACTTGTTATAAATAAACCATACCCTCCGGGTCCATCATCATTGTGTCACCATGAAGCGCTGGGAGAAGGTGTTGGATAACTTATACTACAGTCCCGACAGTCCGGCGGCCTATAGTGCATTGACGGCTCTCTATCGAGCGGCCAAACCCCAGGGGATACAACGTGCTCAAGTCCGAGATTGGTTAAGAAAACAAGACACCTATACCTTACATCGAGCTGTCCGTCGCCATTTTCTACGGAATCGGGTCATCGTGGGAGGAATAGATGCCCAGTGGCAAGCGGATTTGGTCGATATGAGTGCCTTTGCCAAACACAACGATGGGAATCGATATATCTTGACGTGTATCGATATCCTATCGAAGTATGCGTGGATGGTACCCATCCGGACGAAAACGGGGGCGAATCTCATAGCGGCGTTCAAAGACATCTTCAAGACCGGGCGCAAACCTTTGTATTTGCAAACCGACGAAGGCACGGAATTCCTCAACAGACCGTTCCAAGCCTTTCTGAAAGCCCAGAAGGTACAACGAGACCAAGGCATCCGTGGTGGAAAGGTTCAACAGGACATTTAAAGGTCGCATGTATAAATATTTCACCTATAAGAATACAAGGCGGTACATCGATGTTCTCCCGAAACTGGTGAGGGGTTACAATCGAGCCTATCATCGAAGTATACAGAGAGCTCCCATTACCGTGACCCAACGCAATGAAGCCCAAGTCCGGTGTGTCTTGTACCCCAGGCCATCGCAGCGAACGACGAAGGAGATGTTCAAGGTCGGGGACCCTGTACGGATCAGTAAAGTCAAGGGCAAGTTCGAGAAAAGTTACTTGCCCAACTGGAGCGATGAGCACTTCCTGATTAAACGGCGCCTACCCTGACAGCGGCGAGTCTATGAACTGGAAGATCTTCAAGGGGAACCGCTGCTAGGCACGTTTTACGAGATGGAATTACAGCCTGTCGTAAAATCACAGCAAGACTACTACACGGTGGAGCAGATTTTGAAAACGGAACGTCGACGTGGCAAACTGTTTCATTTCGTCAAATGGCAAGGCTGGGCCAGTTCCTTCAATTCCTGGGTCGCTGCCAACCAGGTGAAACGACTATAAAACCAGACACCACTACCGTCCTCCTTCATTCCACGTCCAACCATGAACACGGTGCAACCGTCTCTGAACACAGCGTCTTCCAAAACGCGCAAAGTGCAAGTAGGCTTTGGTGTACTAGTGCTAACCCTGCTGAGTGTGTTGTACGGAGGGGTGTTTTACGACGTAGCCTATGTCAGCACGTTACTTAACCAACTGAGAACACCAGCCATCAGTGAAACCGGTCTACAGAGAGCACCAGTCGTATCCAACCCAGTCACCACCACCTCCACACCCCGTGTACAAGCCACAACGAGTGTAAGCTCCACACTTACACCAAGTACATCCACTACG
>JAVTVY010008614.1:0-48239 GCA_036873755.1 Hanleya hanleyi
ACTCAGATTCGTTTTATACCACAAACTGAACAAACTATACTGTGCCAAATGGGATGCGCGGGCAGGTTATAGATAATAGGATCAGCATTTCTTCCCAGTTAACAGTTCAGTCTGTATTTGTTATACCATATATCTCCTTAGAAACAACTGCATCAGTTATTGACAGATTTAGTAATTGTAATTCAGCTGTTCATTTGCTGTTCCTATTGCGCAGGACTTTTGTGTCAAATGAGTATGAATGAGAATTCTAATAGCTACAAAATGAGTGCATGTCCAGGTAAGTTTAATATCATTGCATAATTACTTGTCACATACAGTATTATTGCTAAATTCAGAATGGCGACATTGACCATGGTAACTGTAACAATTTCATGCTGATCTTTGAGCATGTTTGAATAACCCTTCAGTGACAAATTACGAACCCATGAAAGATCATCTGATCTTATTTAAAATGCACACTTGCCTAGTAACTTGCTAATCAATTCGGATGATAGTTCAGTGCAATTGTCTGCCTTCGATACGAAGTCAATTTCTAATCGGTCCCTTTTAGCTGAATTGGGTTCCTTGATCTGTAGATGAAAAACTTTGGATCACAGATCGAGGCAAACTGGGCCCAAGATGATTAGTTTTTATGTGGAACATTGGATTCTGATTATTGTGCATCCACGGGGATTAGATAAATGCCCCGAATAATCAAACAATTTCGTCATTGAAGGACTTCATGTCCCTGTCATATCCAATTAATCTCTGATTATTTGTGCACGATTTTATATTCCAAAAGGAATTAACATGGTAACTTGCGTGCATTCAGCCTTGGTTGTGACAAGTATATTCATCATTACGCTTGGTATCTGATAGCAATCCACAAAAGGCAAGTCAGGGTTGCCAATTCAATTTAATTAATAATCATGCTGAACTGATGGTGATGTAAACAGAATCCATCCTCCAAGTGTCAATGGTAACCTGTCCACAATCACGGTGTATCATCTGCTGACTGTGCATGGCTGTAACCAATCAGCCATCTCCATTTCAAACTCAGCTGATTGGGTAGACAATTTTGAGCCATGAACGTGTAAAGAGTACTTTGGGAGAGTGGGTCATGTCTGATAATTTGAGAAGAACTGGTTCAGACTAATCTTAAACGTTAGATGTGTATTTGATTTCCGCTAAATATCCCATATTAAGCAAGAAACGTAAGTCGGACCTTGAAATGTAATCCCGGGCTTTTTGCACGAAGTATGGTATACATGAGTAGTGTGACTAATGTCACAGGAACTACGAAGTAGGGTTTGATATCGTTTAAGTGTGTAACTTGACATAAGACATGTTTTTGCCAATTTCGAGGTTTATAGATCACCTAAGTAGATCAAATTTTCATCAAAAGTAGGTCAGCTCAGAACTTGCTGGTAACAGTCTCCTAATGCAAGTTCATGCCAAAAGACAAGGCTCTAATGTCAACGGTTCTCGTTATTTTGCCGGAGAAAGGATTCGGATGGACTCACTCGTGAGACGGTCGAGAGATGACTTGGGGCCACCCTAGAAATAACCTAAAATCCTCTCAAAATTTCGAGGTTTATAGGTCACCTAAGTAGGTCAGCTCAGTACTTGCTGGTAACAGTTCCCTAATGCAAGTTCATGCCAAAAAGCAAAGATCAATGGTTCTCCTTATTTTGCAGACGAACGGATTTGGATGGACAATTTACAAATGAGCGCCTACTTTGTAGGAAAATATTTTCAAAAGAAACCAGGACAACAAGTTTCCGGCATGATGTGTTGTAGAGAGATTTTGATGCTCGCATTTTTTAATAAATACATATATTCATGGAACAGATGCTGTACAGCTATTACTACTGTTTAAAAAGAAAATATTCAAGGACAATTACATCAAAATATGTTTCTACAAGAGGTATGAACATTGGAGATAACCACACGGAAAATTGAGCTGTAAATGCAAGTTTACATCTCCGGTTTAAATCTCCACAACGCTTTTTGTTCATGAATTACCATGTGTCCACTTCTCATTTGGCTTTAAGTATGCTTCAGTTGTAATTGTGAAATTTCCACGCCTTGGGAACACGTAAATAGGAGTATCAATTCGTGGCACTATTTTCTTTACTAATGGTTATCAGTGGACTTTATAGATCTATGTTTACGGAATACAGGGGCTTCATTGCTGAATGATACAATGAATAAAGCCAATGTTTACTATGTTAATATCTTCTGAATAAGTATATGAAAGAACTTTGAGATGTATAAAGGTGTGCATGAAATGAATCTATCCAACTTGATAGCAAAAGTAAATTGGAATCTGCACAAAATCCTCAGCGAACAGAACCCCCTCTGATAAGACCCCCAGTAAACAGAAGTCCCACCCGACATTTAAAGGTCAGGGCAATAACATCACAACTTAACAGATTTATCCTCGCAGCTATGTGAATACTGTTTTATACCCCCAGTATGTAGTAGGGGTATACTGGATTTCGCTTGTCCGTTCTTGTGTCCATCCGTCCATCTCTCCGTTCATCAGAAAATCATTTTCGGGCAATAACTTGAGAACCACTTTTCGGAATCTCCTAAAATTTGTTATGCATTTACCATGCCATGATATGGCGCTTGGGATTGCGTTTCACTCATCTGTGCCTACAGGTGGCACCACCTGGTTGGCAACATATTTTTGGGCCACCTGGTGGCAAAATCTTAATTTGCTTTCCGGGTATTCACTTCAGAACCCCTCATCAGATTTTTCTAAAATTTGCTATGCGAATGCGCATTTCGTACTCATGTGTCTATAGGTAGCATTTCCAAAGGGTTCCCTATATGTGCATGACATGTCCTACCGTACGATGTGTGTACAATGTAAAAATTGCATGTCCAGTGGTGAAGCTCTATTATAGTCGGAAGGAATTAGATATAGTGGCAATCCCTCTTTGAATTGATGCCCTTTGTTGTGCCTAAAGGTTTGTTGGTGTATACTGTCTTCTCCTTCATATCTGTTGTTTGGTACCCTTTTGCTTGTTCTTTGGCTTTGTTGGTCTGCCAAGCGAAACATGCGCGAAACGTGATTGCGGGGGTATCATGTAACTATGCTTGCAAAAAAAATATAACTAAGAATCCCACCGATCTCATACCAGCTATACTTCATAAGTCTGTAACTGTAGTTTTTTTTTCAACTTTCAGCGATGTGGACACCTTTTCACAAGAATACCAAGGTTAAAATAAATTTCCAGCTTCGCAGGCACTGCCTCAGCTTTTTGCCACTTCATCACCCCCCCCAATGTTTTATATTTTCTGTCTCAAAAAATGTAGTTTATAAGTATAATTGCAACCTAGTGGAGGGCAGAAATGAACTAATGTATGTAAAATAAAATAATTGTTTGGACTTTGGGGAGTAAATGTGCAAAAAATTGGGGGAAACAAAAAAGAAAACAAGTTTCAGGTACACTCCCCAGGAACGCCATTTTGAATTTACCCACAACGCCCTTCTTCTAACATTATGTAGACATATAGGCTGATTGCATTATAATTATAATTATAACTAAGGCATTGTTGATACAATGACACGGTCTTTCCACGACGGTCCTCCAAAGGTATCCTTTCGTTCGAAATTAAGTTCATGTCATGTTGCATAGGCGATGTCGATATAATGATAATAGAACACCCTTCATTTAATTAACAAATATACATAATGCATCATGGGCTTACAGAGGGCTCATCATGGTTCGCAGCTCCTTTCATCACTTAAAACGACGTTCATTTAATTACAATCGCGGGGTGACTCGGTTGGTACAGTCGAAACTCCTGAAAGCTTTAACTGGTGTGTCGGGTTACATACAGGTCTTCACGCCTTGTCGATGGGAAACCAATTAATACCTCTTTGAACTGATCTGGCGTTACATAATTAGATGGATGAAATCAATTACTACTTAATATCGAAAGCGTTTAACCTGACGGGTGATAGGCAAATAGCATGCACGAAGTGCGGAGAATGTTTTTTTGTTAAATCCTCAAAAAAATGTTATTATCTTGAAATTTTACAAATAAACACCTATATATATTCCCTCAATCAAAATTGATGACCTGTACCAGAAACTTCAGACTAGTATCCACAAATCGCGTGAAACAACAACGAGATGCAGTCATATGCCGGTTCACTCACGTATTCTGGCGCACAATTTTAGTCGACTGGGTATTGTTCTTAAATTAGAAAACAAATCTTTATCTTCTTTGTGCAGTCCATTTGTATTTCATCTCGGAACATTCCACATAAACGGCGACAGCAAATGTTCACTCGTTTTAGGCACTTTTATCCTAGACACCTAATGGCATCCCATGCCGAGCTTGCTTGGAAAACAGCTATATTCTTACGAGCGCCGTGTTCGGCGCGCGAACTTGAAGAACAGGAGCACGTTCTTCCTCCTTTAGTTATTCCCCTTGTTTGTTTTCGAATAGGAGTATCGCTGAGCCTCTGTCTACGCTGTACTATTTCAAACTAACGGCTTTCTCGTAACTTTTCATGTTTTCCACAATTACTGTTCTCGGTATGGAGTCATTGTCGACGAAAGAACTCATTATTGGAAGTAACAGGCAACAAATTAGAAGTCCGTATCTATTGCGGTTCAAGAGATAAAAGGTTTCCAAAATTCAGCCGGCCCCGTCATGTAACACGACATTTATTTAATTGCGAACACCGGATGCCTCGAATGCTACAGCCGAATCGTTATAGCGAAATTGACAACACCCATTGAATAGATGAAATCAACAAGTGATCATTTAACGGCTTAATAGTTCGGGAAAATTGTTTTTTTTTAAATATCTCTAAACCTATCAAAGCTATATCCTTGAAAAAGTTACTGACCATGATCTGATCGAAATGCGCGATCGTTCAACTATAAAAAAAAGAAGAAATGCGATCGTTCAATTATACAAAACAAAGAAGAAATAAATTACCGACTAAGGTAGGAATCGAACCACAGACCTTGCGGTTAGGAATCAGACGTCCAAACCCCCGGCCACGTTGACTGACGTGTCAGGTAGGAGTAGAATAACATATAGAAAAGTTCGATACACGAAAACAGCCTTACAGCGTGTGTAAAGTGAGAAACACTATTACTTCCATATATCAAAAAGTATTAATTCTACTGTACACCAACAGACATATATATTCTCTCAATGTCCTGTGAATATGGTGCGGATTGGAGTTGTAGTTTCGCCATAGCATCAAAAAAGTGAAAATTTCGAATTTCGCTAAATATCTCCCATACTTTCTGGTATCTTTTTTCCTGTTCTAGTTCTTTTCTGTGACGTTATGCAATGACCTAAATTTATATGCAAAAGTTCGGGTGAGGAATAGTTTTCTCATCACAGCCCTTCAAGTGTGAAATTGTAAAGGGCCATTACTCTGGAACGACGGTCAAGTTCAGGTCAAAATTTTTACAACTTCATTCCTGAGTGATGGGGAACATCTGTGATGAATTACAGATTCCTAGTCCTTATACTTTCCACAGAAATCAAGTAAATCACTTTTGGTATCAGGTGATATTCAAGGCCAAGGTCACATCGGATCGTTTTATAAGTGGCGCCAAAAGAAAGACAATATTATGCTTACGATTGTGTCATTGTTTCTAGGCTGTCAGTATGTTACTTTTTCAGTAACTGAAAGCCGTATTTTCGATATTTGGGTGTTTATCACTTCAAAGGTCAAGATCAAGGCCGGGTTCTGATACAAGTGCCGACCTTGCGGTATCATGTAGGTCACGTGTCATTATTTTCAAACTGATCGCATTAACCGTTCAAGATTTGACCACCAAACTTTGCGCTAATACAGAGACGCTCCTGAAGGTCAAAGGTCAAATTTAAGGTCACATACTTTTTGGTCATTAAAGTGTTCATTAATGTTACAAGAATCAATGCCGTATCTCATTTTCTTCTAAAATGACGTGTTTTGAAAATCATTAAAGATAACTACTTTTTCTTGTTATGTAACAATTAAAAAATATAACTACAGCATGGCCATATATAAGTCTTTTCAACCATGTACTTTCTTTGAGATATGTTCTTTAGTTTTGACTGTACACCACTAACAAGGAAACCAGCACCAGGGGAGAGAACTCAGAAACTGCTTGTCTGACCTACTTATTTTATTCGCTCATTTTGTTGAGAAAAACTTCAAACACGTGCTTCCAAAATATCAAATTCGTTTTCAAATCCGTTTGCTCAATGTGCTGTTGTATGGATATGGAATAGGTCTTTGGATTATGGACGCGGATATTCTTTGATGGACGACGGCTGAATTATGAATGACGGACTAGACGCTTGTATTTCGCAAAATAAAATTTAACTTTGCCCGCTTATATCTTATTAGGTCAATGTCAAGGTCAGTTGTCCAAATAATATGCATAACTTCAGACGTATATCTAAACGTGTGCCCAATATCTAAGCTCTACAGTGAGGCTTTCAGAACGTTTCGTTGGACACAAATATGGATACAATAATAATAATAGGAATCCGTAAAGACCTAATAATAACAAATACAATATCAATAGGTCTTTCCATCTGGAAAGACCTAATAAGGAAGATACTTCGAAATTTTGGATTCTTGAAATTTCTTAGCTCTCAAGATACAGATAAAATTCTACCTTGAGCTTATTCTACATTCACAGCCCACCCAGGCCAAACCTCCCGGAAGTCAATGAAAGAAAGCCTGACACCAATGATTTTCGCAATTTGCAAGGTTCAACAAGTTACAAGAATTTACAAACCAAAACTACTTGGCGACAATTGGCCTCACACTATACGGTAGGCCTACCGAGTGAGGCGTGCGTGCACCAAGACGTTGATAGGAGTAACGAAAATTGTTGACCAAATTCAGTCGAACAGCGTTTTGCTACTGTTACAAGAGTTGAGAGCTGACACTCCCTGACTTTGTAGCTGATCATATTGGGATAATTTTTAGTCTATTTGCATGAGCCCCCGAGCAGAGGATCATGGGTAAATTCAAAATGGCGACCATTTGGGGGATAAGAAAAGTGAGGTTTTCGTCCTTTTTCTTCAAAACGTCAAAAGTGGGCAAAAACTGTTTTATTTCATATCAGACTATTATTTACTACTTTATCACGCAGTTTTTGCGAAGAAGTGATATAAATAAACTAGAGCCTATAGGCTTTGGGATGTAATCTATGACTGGGTCAAATTATAATTTTAATAGAACATTGTTTTTAAGTAGACTCGATTATTAATCAATTATTTTTAGGATGAGACTTTCTTGGTAAAGCACAGAAATTAGTGCTGGATGGGTCGACCCCGTGGGGTTTCGAACCTGCGCTCTCAGACTTTACAGTACAGTAAACTCACAGTAAGACCAGATTCTGCTGGTGGACGTTTTGTCCCCGAAGCTTGTCCCCTGTACAGACCTATTGGTCATTGATATATGTTGGCATTTGTGGGAAGTGTGATGCTGGGTCGACATTGGGCCTTACAGACTAGTGTTTTGTGTTAAATGCCGTCATTTTCACCTAACGACGATACAGTTCACCAATCCCCATTGTACGAGTTGTCACAGGGAAACAGCGAACCAATTACCAATATACGAGCTGTCAGAGCATTTCCATCATCGCTCTCTAGATTTGTATCTAATACCGCTTATGCCGGTGCTAGGGGCCGTGTGGTCATATCATCCAAGTTGCCACATGAACAGGTACAATAAAAGCGTACCTGAGATACAACACATATCACGAATCGTTAGATTCTTGGTATGTGCTTTAGAATAGGTTAACCAGAAGACTATTCTGTGAAGTCATGTGACGCAGTCAGTATGTCGGCACCTCTTCCCACTTCCCTTATATGTGTTGTAATTTTTTCCTGTATATGGCGATATTCTGCTGGTGGACGTTTCGTCCCCGAGGCCCGCCCCCTGTACAGACCTTTTGGTCTTTGATATATGTTGGCATTTGTGGGAAGTTGATGCTGGGTCGACATCGGGCCTTACAGACTAGTCTTTTGTGTTAAATGCCGTCATTTTCATCTGACGACGATACAGCTCACCAATCCCAGTGTACGAGTTGTCACAGCGAAACAGCTCACCAATTACCAATATACGAGTTGTCAGAGCATTTCCATCATAGCTCTCTAGATTTGTATCTAATACAGCTTATGCCGGTGCTAGGGGCCGTGTGGTCATATCATCCAAGTTGCCACATGAACAGGTACAATAAAAGCGTACCTGAGATACAACACATATCACGAATCGTTAGATTCTTGGTATGTGCTTTAGAATAGGTTTACCGGAAGACTATTCTGTGAAGTCATATGACGCAGTCAGTATGTCGGCACCTCTTCCCACTTCCCGTATATGTGTTGTAATTTTTACCTGTATATGGCGAGATTCTGCTGGTGGACGTTTCGTCCCCGAGGCCCGCCCCCTGTACAGACCTTCTGGTCTTTGATATATGTTGGCATTTGTGGGAAGTTGATGCTGGGTCGACATCGGGCCTTACAGACTAGTCTTTTGTGTTAAATGCCGTCATTTACATCTGACGACGATACAGCTCACCAATCCCCATGTACGAGTTGTCACAGCGAAACAGCTCACCAATTACCAGTATACGAGTTGTCAGAGCATTTCCATCATAGCTCTCTAGATTTGTATCTAATACCGCTTATGCCGGTGCTAGGGGCCGTGTGGTCATATCATCCAAGTTGCCACATGAACAGGTACAATAAAAGCGTACCTGAGATACAACACATATCACGAATCGTTAAATTCTTGGTATGTGCTTTAGAATAGGTAAACCGGAAGACTATACTGTGAAGTCATGTGACTCTATCAGTATGTCGGCACCTCTTCCCACTTCCCTTATATGTGTTGTAATTTGGCACCAAATTGCCAGCAGTAAATGCAAGTGCCCTAAACCACTCGGCCACCTCAGCTTCCACTAGATTCGATTAGTGTATTTCTCGATATTTCCGAAATTCAGGTAATATTGGGGTATTTATTTAGGATAATGCTGTTGCCCTGATAGGAAAATATTTGTGCTATGCATTGTTTATACTCGCGTTATTCAGGAATTTGGAAGCAGATTTTACTATTTTTCGAACGTTTCTCTCAAAGCACATGCACCAAACACATTTGGTGTTAAATCACACATTTTCCGTCAGTTATTTCTGTTGCTGTCCCGATGCGGCCACCGTTTGCGCAGTCGACACTCCAGCGTGAAAACAAACATGGCGGAGCTGATCATATATTCAAGCCGGGACTGGTACAAAAGGCGGCGAAACCCACTCAAAAAGACAACAGATGTTAGCCGTTCGGACGATTAGGACTAGTCCAGGATACGTTTTTTTTGTCGAAAAATGCATTGTAAGAAGCAACCAAATCATCGTATATACGGTTCGGGCTTTGTCTTACGATTGTGGCATGGAAGTACGTGGAACCTAATGACAGCCATGTACCATTAGGTTCCAGTTGGAGCTAGCCAAGTGAGTCCTTTTCACATGGCCTATTCAGTTATTCAGGCTGGTTCACTTTTCAGAATGCAAGGCCTGGAAAGATAGATGTTTAGGAGAGTGTGATCCTTCAAATCATACTGAAGTTTCATAGTTTTTGCGGACTTGGTTTTTGAGGATATAATGAAAAATCGAGCTTGCACCATTTACATTAATGTTGAAGCTAATCGGCGAATGGGGAGATAATTCTTGTTTTTGCAGCTGCGTTTAGGCCTATATTGCACGGCAATAGCGTGAAGAACAGATTATTTAGTCTCGGGGCCCCAGTAGAATTTACTTATATCAAGATTTTCAATCTTTTCCACGGGTTAGAACAGCAGCATGTTAGTCCTTGGTTCTTCAACCTGAGCCGGTGAGCGCGTCACGGGGCTTTGTTTACATTCCACTCGAAAGTCACGTGACCGTGGAGTTGTGTATCAATGAAGGGTGGTCAGTGAAAATTTGGTGACAAAAGGCATTTTTGTCGTCGCTGATTGATCCGAACAGAAATTTTCGTATGGCATAGCTGATTTCTAAACCACCCCTGTTATGTCAGCAGGGGTCCAATATACAGACATAAAAGCCATAATGAAATTTAATACACGAATCCACAGTCTCGCCATATTAGGTAAACTGGGTCATATCCAGAGCGAGGCTCTGGGTCAGTAGAACGTAAACACTGGCGAGAAAGCATGTGGCCCAGGCTAATCAAACATGCCGAAAGGTGCAAATAATGGCTCAAGTAAAGGAAAAGGCAAGGGTAAACGCAAACTTCTCGAGGACCCCGAAGACGGCCATAACCTGGATGACATGTCCCATGAAAAATTTACTTTATGGTCGCCGCTGGCACTCAAAAATTACCTCGAAATTCGAGGGAAGTCTGCAGACGGCTCGTTTGAGGAGTTGGTGGCAAGGCAAGTATAAATATAACTAGATGTAACTGTTATCCTAAGGGATAACTGAGATACCCCCGTCCTGCAAGACACAAGTCTCCCGTTCCGAGTAATATTTCAATACAGTATAAATAAAACCCAAGGATAGGAAGGGCCATAACTCTGTAACAAATGTGTGAATCGCATGGTAAATGTATTAAAATAGAAGCAAAATTTTAGGAGTATTAGTCCGGACAAAATTGTATCTACAGGATGGACAAGCCGATCCTGTACCCCTCCCCCAGCTTTATTGCGGGGGGGGGGGGGAGAGAGGGTATAATGATGGAATATTATAATGTAAAATACTGCTTGCTGATCAGGTTATCAGTGCACTCATTACATGAATATTTGAAGAAATTTGGTAATTTTGACCAAATATTTCAGGTCATAAATAAGAGATGCACATCTTCAAACCATATTAAACATGTGTATAAAGTTTCAGAAACATCCAGTAATAACTGTGTGACTAGTTAATTACACAAGAACATGCTCTATATATTGGAATATATGCAGAAAATCGACAAAGTCCAAGTCTGGGTAATTTTGACAAAAATTAATATTTCATGTCACAAATAGGAGATGCAAATCTTCAAACATGTCTACAAAGTTTCAGAACCTTCTGATAAAAATAGTAGGAGTAGTTGATAACACTAGAAACTTGTCTCTACATGGGAATAGATCCTGAAAATGGCAAAGTCATATAAAGTTCAAAACGTCATAAATATGTCAAAAATTATAATTTCGCCTTGTAAATATGACATGCAGATCTTCAAACCATAGGTAACACATATGTAAAGTTTCATTAAAATAGAAGCAAAATCTTAGGAGTAGTAGTTCGGACAAAATTGTGTAATCCTGAAAATGGCAAAGTCCTATAAAGTTCAAAACGTCATAAATATGTCAAAAATTAAAATTTCGCCTTGTAAATAGGACATGCACATCTTCAAACCATAAGTAACGCATATGTAAAGTTTCTTTAAAATAGAAGCAAAATCTTAGGGGGAGTAGTCAGGAAAAAATTGTGTCTACAGACAGACGGACAGACGAGCCGATTCCAGTATACCCCTCCCCCCTAACTTCGTTGCGGGGGGTATAATAAATACTATGCTATCAGATTATATAGACTCATGACTGTAAAATGAATTCTCTAGGCCCACTAAACTTTGGTACTGGTAATACTAGGAGAAGTGGCATATTCGGTGGAATTTCTGTTTCATTTCTCTCAACCTTATGGGAATAAAAAATTTTGTTAAATATTTAATTTTTTGTATTGTTATTTTTGGTTTCCAGTTTTACATTAGGTATTCTCATGGTTATACTGGTAGATTATTGTTGTTGCTGCATGGCGTGGTGGAGGGTAGTAGCCTAGCTATATAATGTTTTCACTAATATTAGAGTGTACTGTATATAGCCACACAATCACCAACACGTTCTTGTTTAGTATATATTTGAGTGAAAAAATGTATAAATATTTTTATTTTAAATATATATATGTTCTGGTGACTAAATGTATCAATTGATTATTGTGGTTAGAACTATATCATATACATATGCGTATACAACAACAACACCACGATACACAGTGATGAAAAAGTCTTATTTTCACTCTAAGTAGCTTAAGTGTAATGATTTCTAGACAAACAGATTACTTCTGGTAACATCAAAGAAGAAAACGTCGCATGTACATGTACGAGTCCAAGAGATCTTGCACACAACAGCTATTTAAAATACCTCGATTCTCCCACCTCAGCTATGCTGTAGCGCGCCACGTGGTTTTGTTTACGCTCCACTCGAAAGTAGGTCACTCAGCCGTGGAACCGTGGAGTCTGATTTAAGCTCCAACAAAACACCCACAGAGCCTCCCATGCTTCGCCTACGGCTTTCGAAGAATAAAACTAAATACGACTTGTTGAGCCTCGGCGAAGAGGTCACACGGGTAATGTGTTTTAACCATATAAAGTCCTTGCGTTGTTCCAGTTCATTCCGGGCAAAAAAAGACTAACAAAAGAAGAATACTCGAGAAACGTAGATGCTTTAATAGCTTTCATCTTTAGAACCTGAATAACTGTGAAAACAGATCAATAGGGGCTGACGTTTGGGGTCCACCTCTAACGCCAAAAAAGGACAGCACGTGGACAGTCAGTCAGCTGATTAGCTGGTCGAGCGTCTACCCGAACAACACGCGTGAATTCCATTCAGCGATTGGACGATCACAACTGCGCACGTGATGAGCATGCAAGCACACACCCGAGATACAAACGTTTGACACCCAAAAGTCATCCGTACGACAGGGTCAGGATTCAAGTATCTTTATTATCAGTGATTATGGCAAAGCATTTTCTTGGTGTAGATGACTAAGGACCTACTAATATGATATGATCCAAATAGTGTGCGGGGGGCACACGTTGTGAAAGACGCATCTTTGTTTACAAGACAATGCTTCTCTTGAGATTTTTGCTCGAATAAACAACACTCTTTAGTCTTCTTACATTAATGAACATTATTACGCTTTCAGCGGAATAAACATCTATTTGATTGAACAATGAGACACCAGTTTAGAATTTTTCCACCCCTTACCGACCCCGGTCTTCATGCTGATTTCATCATTTCAGACTGACCCGATTCTTGTCAACTCGACATATACCGTACCGTAAATTAACGGGAAATGGTGCACTCGAACTCGGCACAAAATTAACATGCCTTGCAACAGGGTTTGTCAAGAATATTTTACGGAAACATTACGAACAAGAGAGTGATTAAAAGAATGTATTATAGCGCCTCTATCGAACTAAGACGTCTCCTAGAAGAAGAATAGGTTCACAGCAGTGATCAAGTCAAATCACTCGAGGACAACCCCGACAACCTCCTGTCCATTTACGCGCGAACTGAGACACTAGAACAAGCAAAGCGCTGTAAGATAACACTTTAAGATACAAAAGAGTATTGTAACATATCTATTGTTAAAGTAATAGACTCAGGAAAGAAAACAATATCACGATAAACAGAAAATACAGACAATATCAAGGATGAGCTCAAGAACTCTTTCTTTAGGATGTGTACGTTGGTCGGACGGCGGAAGGATATTTTTAAACTTAATTCATGCCCCTATAATGTAAATCCATTACCATAGATTACATAAAAAAATTGTAAAAATCTGTCCGAAAAATTTGGCCAGAAAATGTCATTTTGACATATTTGTCCATGTTTGATTTTCTTTACATTTTCTGATAGAGCTTGACCCAGGGGTATTTTGTGGTAAGTTTCAGCTCTCCAAGGTCAAGGGATAAGAAAAAGATTTGAAGGTGGGAAGGGATCATAATCGTCTCCCCCGGCCTGAACAGGTCCCAAAAAGCCAAGGCCAGATAAGTTTAAATTGGAGCGATAATTTGGCGATACATATCGCATGCTGATAAAAAATACGAACGTAGCGTGCAAGATCTATGGCGCTACGTTTCGTAACTTGTGTCTAATTCCCCTTAACCCGGGGCTAGGGGCCGTATGAACCCATGTACTTCAAGATCCTCATGGTACTCAAATGAACAGTCACAATCAAAGCGTGGCTGAGATACACCATTCTTTAGATGACGACTTTACAACGAATTATGGATTAAGAATACTGATCAGCGATACGGATTTTATATTTTTGGAACATCATGATGTCTTGCCGGCATCATTGAAAACTGTTGACCGCTTGGAAACAAGCCTATGTTTATGTATACTATGATTGTCTTTTTGAATTTGGTGCTAATACTGTTATATGGAATATGGAATAGGTCTTTGAATTATGGACGCGGATATTCTCTAATGGACGACGGCTGAATTATGGATGACGGACTAGACGCTTGTAATGCAATAGATTTGCTTGATTAATTTCATTAAAATGATTGACTTGATTTCTTTTATGTTCATTGGGTTATGAACTTTAAATCAGCAGGGCTAACGTTAGGATTTCCTGTGTAAAACAGTCAATCCTTAATTAATTGTTCCTAGAATTCTTCAGTTGTGCTCAACTCAATGCTTAGTTACTCCAGTGTGAATATCAATTCGTCACAAGAATTCAGGAATTTCAATCGTAAATTTTTATACGCTTATCATTGAAAACACGCTGAGAGATATGGAAATCTGCAATTTTAAGGAATATGGAGGCCTTTTGGACGCCATTATATCTATAACCAGGCATCCCAAACAGTTACTCCTATGTGATGCATAAAACATCGGATTTAGCGCTCTTTTGAGAATTGGCTGCTAGACTATACCATTTAGCATGGATACATTCATCTGCATCTGTTAAAAATAAACAGATATAAATAATAAAGAATTTCACCGAAGATCAAGTACAGATGGAGATAACACATATGACCTATCTCGTTATCTTCAAATTTAACAGAGCAATTTCATTCAGAAATGCTATACACAGGGTACATTTTACAAAGAAAACATACCAGTGCAGTATTTCCCATCTCCTTCGAATCCAGGTTCGCAAGTGCATTTGTAACTTCCCATCGTATTCTCACACGAGGAGTTCGCATGACAAAGGTCCAGTCTACACTCATCTATATCTGCAAGTACACGTAATAATGCAAAGAAAGAATATTGGATAATAATATGGCAATTGTGATTTATTGAGAACTACCTGAAGGAATTTTCTAGAAAATTTGAAATAAAATTATCATAATCGAATTACTGAACGGTGAGAAATTTCAAAAATCCAGAATAGAGTATCTGGTACAGACAGTAAGAACTTTAATCTAATATGACAGCATGGACACCTCGATGTCACCGCAGGCTTTCCCTTTTCATTTTTTGTTCAGTAGCTCGTACTAAAGATTCTAAAATGCATCGGCCACGATCCAGTATATGATACTTCCCGATTTGTAAATCTTTTGGCCAATTTAGCAGGAAGTCATGATGTTAAATATTCTCAAAATATATTAGGCACTATCTATTTAAGATAATAATTCCATCAAAACTGGTTCGGGTACTATAACATGTATTGTTTCACTTCCCATCCTGGAACTGGTATGATAGTGTCAGCAATGTCAAACAAAAGTGGGATATCATAATACACCATAACATCTCATCACATCCCACGTGGGGAAACTTTGTTCTGGATTAGCGGAGGGGGGGCCAACCGGCTTGCACTAGCGCGAGTGTCGACCAGTCCCGAAAACTTTTCACAGTGCTCTGAAGAAAGTGCTACCTAATGATAGGGACTTTTTCGTTGACTCAGGGGTATCTGGCGTGGTATCTTCTGATGTGGCCGCGCTCCCGCCAGATTGGCACCATAATACGAGGTAGAAATATGAACTTGTGCTTGGGTTAATGCGGATAAGATGGCCCTATCCCCCTCTCCGACTACAAGTAAAGTAGTTCAAACGCGGCCCTGATGCCATTGACCCCATAAGACTATTAGAAAATTCATGACCTGGGCGCTCTGAACATCAAATTAAATTGAAATCAGTAAGATCATACATAGCCACATATACGATTGGGAAGCATTGATAGGATATTAATTTATTAAGATTGGGTATACGTATCCAAAGCATGATTCCATTCCCTGACATGGAACTGGAGAGACAGCGACAAACTAACAGACATACACACAAACGGACGAACAGACAGATATTGAAATATGCTTCTTCGTTTCACTGATTGCATTGAGGTGAAGGAATACCTTAATCTTCATCACAATTCACATCCATGAAATGAATGGTGCTGTTCAATGATTCTTTTTTGAGTTTTCGGCCACAGTGACATTGATCTTTATCATTTCAACATCCAAGTGAATCGAGCTTCCCCGGCCCATGGTTGAGATATTCCCAAACTTTGGAACCAACCCATAACATGGCTATAGATACGTTGCACAAACAAAACCATGAGACAAGGATGGAACAACCATGCTAAAATTCAACTGTCCAGATTACATGCCGAGAACTGAACATGTGAAACTAGGGTCAAAGAAGTCATCCACACCTCTATATAGACCTCATGTTGGATTCCTTTTCTGATTAAAATAGCACAAGTTAAAATTGGAATATTTTTTCACTAAACGAAATGTATAACGTGGAATACAATCTCAGTAAACTTAGATATAATATCACAGAATATTCCCTGATTTACCATCTTGGTTTACCTAGATTGACGTGGAATACTAAAGCGGGTGATTCAAACAAAAAAGAACATTTTCATCCTTCAGGGAGGATCTATCTAGAGAAAGATCTCGTTGCTAATATTGCGAATTCAAACTGTGAATTAAATTAAGTGGCGTCATTTCGGCTTATGCGAAGTTCATGATCGTTGAAGGATTATATTCCGCTGAATTTCCACGAAATGTTGCGAACGACCCAGCCTAATCTAAGGGAGATAACCTAAATAGGATGGGCTACCTTTACAACTGGTTGCTTGACCAGTCCAAGTCTTGTTTGCCTGACATTCTCTCTTGTTTGAACCCTCAAGGTTATAACCCACATCACAAGTGAAGGTCACGGAGCTTCTGTAAATATTCCTCGTCCCCTGTTTCTCACCATTGGCCGGGATGCTCAAGCTGGGACACACAACCACTGAGGAAAATAAAAACACTTTTGATTGACTGTATCTTAATACACGAGGTAGCAATGTAATCAGTTTGAAAATCTTCACCAAATAACATACCGTGATAAACGTAAGTTAGTAGTTTATACTGTCGTGAATGTTTTCATACAACCTTGATTTTCAATATCATGGTCTCCTGGTGTTTTCTAAAAATTAAGGCAGAACCTCGACGAATATTACTGAGACAGGAGATAACCAAGAGAGGAATTCGAGTGCCCTACATTCACAGCGGGTTGTTCGGCCACTCCAGGTACTGTTTGCCTGACATACCCTCCTGTTTGGACCCACAATATTATAGCCCGTATTACAGCTGAAAGTCACGAAGCTTCCATAAATTCTCCCCGTCCCGCGTTTCACACCATTTGACGGCGTATTCAAGACGGGGCACCGGGCAACTGAATAAATAAAACGACTGCCACTGACACATTAACTAATATAATAGTCGGACAATGGACGCATCGGGACACATCGGGACACATGAGCAAGAGCAAGGGTACAGGGCATAAGTGACGTCATTGGACCTCATGTACTATTGGCCTCAACTTTTGTTACCGTGAACTTTTCATTAAGGTGCGCGATTGGCTTTTATCATCCTATCATATATTTAGATGCGAATTAGCACTTGCTATTTTGAAGATAAATTCTAAAATTTCGTGCAATTTACCACGGTGCGAATCTATGCTAAATAGATGAGATTATCAATTGCGAATCTACGCAATTTAGCGTAGATTATAGCTTTCTAATTAGACAATACATTCCCTGTTTCCAAAATCGAAATTGAATATTTTCTGCGAATCTATGCTACCTAGCTGAGATTATCAAGTGCGAATCTACGCAATTTAGCTGAGATTATAAATGACAATTATAAAGTGCGAATCTATGCTAAATAGACGGATTATCAAGTGCGAATCTACGCTGACATTATGTAAACCTCATGTCAATGCCGAAGGGGCGTAACTCCTTGCACTGGGCTCGGTTTCCTCTGGCGAAGGCCTAATTAAGTATGACAAAATTATTTGGCCGTTCCATAGCACTGAACTCGCATCGATGGATTCCTGGATAATTTCCCTTCGTGGTTAGACCGAGTTCGACAAGATCCGTTATGTCCTTCACCTGTTGCGGGCGCTTTTATTGCATTTGTTTTTGAGGGACTACAACAATCTAGCCCCAGAACTCACTAGCTTCCGCCAATACGGAAATAGCCGAACGTGAGATTGGGACTACAACTGACCCCATCTTCATGTTGATAGTCACGTGGATGTGAATTTATTAATGTCACCGTATGACGCGAACAGCGCAAGCGCACATGAGCGTATTAAACCGTATTTGCGCATGACATGAATAAAATGGTGATGCCGATTTCAATCAGTCACAACAGAAGTATGGGTTAATCTTTTCTAAAATGAAATAAAAGTGCCCGTTAAATTTCCTGGGCCAGCAATATATTGTCTAATTAGAAAAGTTATAATCTCAGCTAAATAGCGTAGATTCGCACTTGATAATCTCAACTATGTAGCATAGATTCGCAAAACAATTTTCGGACTTTTGATCTGAGAAACGGGCAATATATTGTCTAATTAGCAAGTTATAATCTAAGCTAAATAGCGTAGATTCGCACTTGAGATTATCTTCTAAATGGTATTCACCATCATATTTTTTTAAATACGGATGGACTTTGTAAATATATTCAATCTTGAAAAAGGTATATTTCATGTTGAAATATTGAATCTACCACATTTGTAATTAGCTACAATATTGGAGGTTCTCAAATCAAATATCGAAAACTCTTCTGCGCATCATTGCTATCTTCTCCAAGGTTAAGAGATAGGGCAAAGTGAAAATACACTCCTTGTTGCTACTCGGATGAAGTCACGGATCACTTTACAGACAGGCTTAGCAAACTCCAAAGATGCAGAATACAAGAATTCCTCAAAAGCAAGAAAAACACGGTTTAAAATACTACAAATATTTTATTCCATTTTATGTGATAAGAACTCATTAAAAGCAAGAAAAACACGGTCTAAAATACTACAAATAATTTATTCACATCTATGTGAGGTTCTTCAGCATATATGAACTTTTCCACCATATCACCGGTTGAAGATAATCTCCCACGTTAAAAGATCGGGCAAACTGAAAATAGACTCCCAGGTTGCTACTTGGGTGAAATCACGGGTCAGAGAACAGACAGCCTATCAGCTAAATTGCATACATTCTCATTCCATAATATCACCTAGATAGCATAAACAATCACATGTTTCATTTGTGAAACCGCTATTATATTATCTAATAACACTTAAAATCTAAGCTAATTTGCGCAATGCATCGTTTTACATTCTCCATTAATTCTATAGCATTTCTTGGTTTAACGAATGTATGCGTTTCTGAGAATCATCTATAGGTGGGATTAATCACATGCCAATCTACGCAATTCCCCTTCATAACGCTTCACGTCAAACGGTATGTTATAAACGAGCTGAATACGATGTTTTAATGACCAGATAAAACATTCACCGAGGCCGAATGCCCAAGAATATTGGTTTCCTCCGTGCCCATTCGTGAAACGTCCGGTGTTCATTTCTCTGGATCAGCAAAATATTTTCTACAATTGGCAAGTTATATCAGCTAAATTGCGTACAATCGCATTTCATATTATCGCCTAGGTAGCATAAAATTCCCCATTCTTTCATTTGTGAAACAGTTCATATATTATCTAATACGAACTTAAAATCTAACCAGGGCAATGCATCCTTATCTAATACGAACTTAAAATCTAATCGGGGCAATGCATCCTTTTACAGCCCCCATTCATTCTATAGCATTTCTTGGTTTAACAAATGTACGGAATTTAGATTTATATTATAACTTACAAAAAGAGAAAAACGATAACCTGCGACCTGTGTTCACAACGCTTCCCACCAAATGGTATGTTATAAACGCTCTCTACCTCCTAAATGGTATTCACCATAGCATATCTATGAATACGGATGAACTTTTTACATGTAAATATGTTCAATCTTGAAAACATGTTGACATATTGAGTGCACCACCTTTCTAATTAGTATATTGGATGTTTTGAAATCAAAAATCGACAACTTTTATGCGCATCTATGCTGTCGTCTCGAGGGTTAACAGATAGGGCAAAGTTAAAATACACTCCTCGTTGCTACTCGGCTGAAGTCACGTGTTCATGAACAGACAGGCTTAGCAAACTTAAAAGATGAAGAATACAACGATAAGAACTCCCTCAAAGCAAGAAAAACACGGTCTAAAATACTACAACTACTTTAGTCCCTTTTATGTCAGGTTCTTCAGCAGATATGACTTCTCCTCCATACCACTTTCCTCCATTTCTCAGTAGCGCTACATTTTATTTACTTCTTTCTAAATATGCATTTCTTTTCCCGACAACACACCAAAGGAAAAATCGAAATTTAAACTGAGTCATTCTTCTGACGTTATGCTTGAACTGTCCCAGCCATTTGAATGATTGTTCTGCACACTGTGTGTTCACTCCGTGTATTTCACTGAATTTCCCCAACTTCGGGTGAAATCTGCAGCAAGGGTTGTTTCCCAGTGGCATGCATGTTTTCTTTTTGTGTTTAAGACAGTGGAATAAATCTAACACATAATCCCTGTCGCTCAGAAGATATTTTGCTCCATGATTACCATTCTTTGACAGATTTTCCAGAAATGGCACAAACTCGCAAGCTCTATCGTATCCGATGTACCCTACATGTATGTTATTGTCATCATCAGTGCATGTGCGTAGAAGAAAGGCAAATACTTGGCTACATGATTGACAGGTGTACATTTCTGAAAAGTCAACAATGTGACCACATCATCTGACTATTGACAGAATACCGGTAGTTCTATTGTAGATCTGTCAACTTTGTTCTTCTCTTTACAGCCGACAAGAACGCTTTCTTTATCATTACTGGGTAAACCATTGCAGTATTTCACAATACGACTCGTTTTAAGGACCAGAGAAAACATTCACCGAGGCCGAATGCCCAAAAATATTGGTCTTCTTTGGTCCATAAAACGTCTTATTTACCGGATCGGAATCGCATATTCGTTCTATTATTTGAAACAATCAAAATACGTTTGAATTTACATTGACTGCAAGAAATATATATGGGGAACCGCGATTATTCTGATCATTTTCATTAGAAATTATTAAAGAGTTGGTGGAGTGACTGTTCAGCATGCCATGCTTGAACAAAAACAGGCATTTACACTGCTCTCTCGATATCTAGCGCTAATATTTCCCAGTCACTCTATGCTATACACTTGTATTTCAACATTTACATTAGATGACATCGCCCATTCGTAAAACGCCCGGTGTTCATTTTCCCGGATCAGCAAAATATTTTTTATAAATGGCAAGTTATATCAGCTAAATTGCATACAATCGCATTTCATATTATTGCCTAGGTAGCATAAAATTTTCCTATCTTTCATTTGCGAAACAGTTCATATATTATCTAATACGAACTTAAAATCTAACCGGGGCAATGCATCCTTTTACAGCGCCCATTCATTCTATAGCATTTCTTGATTTAACAAATGTACGGATCTACGCTATTTAGCTGAGATTATTAAGTGCGAATCTACGCAATTTAGCTGAGATTATAACTTTTCTAATTAGACAATATATTGTCTCTCTCCCAAATCAAAAATTGGAAACATGTTTTGCGAATCTACGCTATTTAGCTGAGATTATTAAGTGCGAATCTACGCAATTTAGCTGAGATTATAACTTTTCTAATCAGACAATATATTCTCTCTTTCTCAAATCAAAAATTGCAGACATGTTTTGCGAATCTACCCTATTTAGCTGAGATTATGAAGTGCGAATCTACGCTATTTAGCTTAGATTATAACTTTTCAAATTAGACAATATATTGTCCCTACTGCAAACAAGTTTTGCGAATCTACGCAATTTAGCTGAGATTATCAAGTGCGAATCTACGCAATTTAGCTGAGATTATAGTTCTTCAAATTAGACAATATATTCTCTCTTTCTGAAATCAAAAACTGCAAACATGTTTTGCGAATCTACTCTATTTAGCTGAGATTATCAAGTGCGAATCTACGCAATTTAGCTGAGATTATAACTTTTCTAATTAGACAATATATTCTCTCTTTCTCAAATCAAAAACTGGAAACATGTTTTGCGAATCTACGCTACTTAGCTGAGATTATCAACTGCGAATCTACGCAATTTAGCAGAGATTATAACTTTTCTAATTAGACAAAATATTCTCTTCCTCAAATCAACAACTGGAAACACGTTTTGCGAATCTACGCAATTTAGCTGAGATTATAAGTGTTCTAATTAGACAATATATTGCCCCTTTCTCAAATCAAAAACTGCAAAATGTTTTGCGAATCTACGCTAGTTAGCTGAGATTATCAAGTTTTGCGACTCTACGCTACTTAGCTGAGATTATCAACTGCGAATCTACGAAATTTAGCTGAGATTATAACTTTTCTAATTAGACAATATATTCTCTCTTTCTCAAATCAAAAACTGGAAACATGTTTTGCGAAACTACGCTATTTAGACGAGATTATCAAGTGCGAAGCTACGCAATTTAGCTGAGATTATAACTTTTCTAATTAGACAATATATTCTCTCTTTCTCAAATCAAAATCTGCAAATATGTTTTGCGAATCTACGCTATTTAGCTGAGATTATCAACTGCGAATCTACGCAATTTAGCTGAGATTATAACTTTTCTAATTAGACAAAATATTCTCTTCCTCAAATCCACAACTGGAAACACGTTTTGCGAATCTACGCAATTTAGCTGAGATTATAACTTTTCTAATTAGACAATATATTGCCCCTTTCTCAAATCAAAAACTGCAAACAAGTTTTGCGAATCTACGCAATTTAGCTGAGATTATCAAGTGCGAATCTACGCAATTTAGCTGAGATTATAACTTTTCTAATTAGACAATATATTCTCTCTTTCTCAAATCAAAAATTGCAGACATGTTTTGCGAATCTACGCTATTTAGCTGAGATTATCAAGTGCGAATCTACGGTATTTAGCTGAGATTATAACTTTTCTAAGTAGACAATATATTGCCCCTTTCTCAAATAAAAACTACAAACAAGTTTTGCGAATCTACGCAATTTAGCTGAGATTATCAAGTGGGAATCTACGCAATTTAGCTGAGATTATAACTTTTCTAATTAGACAATATATTCTCTCTTTCTCAAATCAAAAATTGCAGACATGTTTTGCGAATCTACTCTATTTAGCTGAGATTATCAAGTGCGAATCTACGCAATTTAGCTGAGATTATAACTTTTCTAATTAGACAATATATTCTCTCTTTCTCAAATCAAAACCTGGAAACATGTTTTGCGAATCTACACTACTTAGCTGAGATTATCAACTGCGAAATCTACGCAATTTAGCAGAGATTATAACTTTTCTAATTAGACAGAATATTCTCTTCCTCAAAGCAACAACTGGAAACACGTTTTGCGAATCTACGCAATTTAGCTGAGATTATAAGTTTTCTAATTAGACAATATATTGCCCCTTTCTCAAATCAAAAACTGCAAAATGTTTTGCGAATCTACGCTATTTAGCTGAGATTATCAAGTTTTGCGACTCTACGCTACTTAGCTGAGATTATCAACTGCGAATCTACGCAATTTAGCTGAGATTATAGCTTTTCTAATTAGACAACATATTCTCTCTTTCTCAAATCAAAATCTGCAACATGTTCTGCGAATCTACGCTATTTAGCTGAGATTATCAACTGCGAATCTACGCAATTTAGCTGAGATTATTACTTTTCTAATTAGACAAAATATTCTCTTCCTCAAATCCACAACTGGAAACACGTTTTGCGAATCTACGCAATTTAGCTGAGATTATAAGTTTTCTAATTAGACAATATATTGCCCCTTTCTCAAATCAAAAACTGCAAACATGTTTTGCGAATCTACGTTATTTAGCTGAGATTATCAAGTGCGGATCTACGGTATTTAGCTGAGATTATAACTTTTCTAATTAGACAATATATTGCCCCTTTCTCAAATAAAAACTACAAAAAAGTTTTGCGAATCTACACAATTTAGCTGAGATTATAACTTTTCTAATTAGACAATATATTCTCTCTTTCTCAAATCAAAAACTGCAAACATGTTTTGCGAATCTACTCTATTTAGCTGAGATTATCAAGTGCGAATCTACGCAATTTAGCTGAGATTATAACTTTTCTAATTAGACAATATATTCTCTCTTTCTCAAATCAAAAACTGGAAACATGTTTTGCGAATCTACGCTACTTAGCTGAGATTATCAACTGCGAATCTACGCAATTTAGCAGAGATTATAACTTTTCTAATTAGACAGAATATTCTCTTCCTCAAATCAACAACTGGAAACACGTTTTGCGAATCTACGCAATTTAGCTGAGATTATAAGTTTTCTAATTAGACAATATATTGCCCCTTTCTCAAATCAAAAACTGCAAAATGTTTTGCGAATCTACGCTATTTAGCTGAGATTATCAAGTTTTGCGACTCTACGCTACTTAGCTGAGATTATCAACTGCGAATCAACGCAATTTAGCTGAGATTATAACTTTTCTAATTAGACAATATATTGCCCCTTTCTCAAATCAAAAACTGCAAACATGTTTTGCGAATCTACGCAATTTAGCTGAGATTATCAGATGCGAATGTACGCCATTTATCTTAGATTATAACTTTGCTAATTAGACAATATATTGCCTCTTTCTCAAATCAAAAGTCCGAAAATTCTTTTGCGAATCTACGCTAAATAGCTGAGATTATCAACTGCGAATCTATGCTATTTAGCTTACATTATAACTTTCTAACTAGACAATATAAATATTGTACCCAAGGATTGTCTTCTAACTTTCGCAAAAAATGCTGGTTAATATTGTCTTCAATGCTATTTAGCACCATGTTGGAGGATAGGCAAAAGGGAAAATTAGCAAGTAAAAAGCCAATTGCGCACCTCACTCGAACTTTTGACCTCGTAAACTTTAAACCTATTGACTTCATGTTTGATTCCACATACCTAAATTCATATCAATATCAACATTTTCACCCACATTTCCACATTCATATCCACATCCAGATTTTCATCCACATTTACAAATTCATATCTACATCCACATTTCCAAATATCCACATCCATATTTTCAAATGTCCACCTCCATATTATCACATACAGTACCGACCAGATTAAAGGTTTCCCTTACCGGTGATCTAACGGACTAACGCTCTTGAAATTACTGCGCTCAGTGAGAGGGCTAACACTCTCCGAAATGCGTACGAAAAATCCCAACGTATGTTCTAATGAATGGCTAATATTATCTTTATCGTGTGTAAAGAGGAACTGCCAAGCGCAGTAGCGGGGGTCATTAATGTGATCTCAGTTAAACCTAACGCTCTCGAAGTAAATGACATCAGGTTACACTAACGTACTTTTTGGACGTTTATCCGAGAGCGTTGGGTTACCGAACATTGTTTCCTGTCAGCCTGTCATATCAATGAGAACAGTTTCCATTAGCATATTTTCTGACATTTGAGCGCTTCATATCAACAGTTAAGAAATAAATGAGAGGTTTCTAGCTGCTCTGATAATGGATGGTAAAACGGAATTGCCTATTGTTTTGGAACGAAGCCGCAGACAGAATCCTAAAAATTAAAGGTAATTCTGTTTCATCATCCATTATCTTAGTAGTTAGAGGACGGAAAGCCAACATTTATTTCCATTCTAAAGCATTATTTACAAATGTTATTGGTGCAAAATTGAGAATAAATATGACCATCGTACTCATTAGAAATTCAATCACCCCTGACAAGAATCTCTGACAGAACAATCCAGATCATGATCAGGTGTTCCACTCGGGCCGATTTATTCTCTCTGACGAGGGGTGTGTAGAGGAGGGGGGTGGAGGGGGGGGGGGCGTAATAAAGCTCAGGGAAATATATTCCTGTATTACACACAGAGAAAATGTTTTACGCTCGTTTTAAAAATTACAGATTTCGGTTGGACGCGATCCTATGTGTGATGAAGAATCATTTTTACCAGATTCCAATAATTATCCCTCACCGAATACGAGCTAGAGTGAGAAGCCATCACAGTTTTACCGACTCCGCCCTCAAGCAGCGATTGATTCTGTTGGATTTTGAGAATTCTGGAGAATTTTCTATTGCACGAGGTAAGATATACACCCCCTGAAATTCTCTGCCGAATTGCACCAATCTACAACCCCATATATCAACATAAGTTAGCTGAAAGAGGTGCACCGCCCCCTGTGAACAACGGTCCGAGTGAAAGCTTTTCTGGAGTGAGAGCTGTCGGCAATGCAATGTTGCGATTTCTGCACAAGCTTCATTCATAAATTTACTACGATTTCAACGCCCTCGGACAAGACAAGAATCACGCGAAATAATTCGTATTTGTAAGCCTTTCGAGTAGCAAAAATAAGTGAAAAACAGATAATGGAGTAAATAATCTATTGAAAGGTAAAAGTCGCGAATATTTCTCACTTATAACCATTTTCTATGGAGCAGACGGTGCGATAACCTACCCACCCAATCCAATCGTATTTGGAATAGGGTAATATATCGCCAAATATAGGACAGGAATCTTCCTATGCTTTCAATGCTAAAGTGCAAGCAGATGCTTTAGAATGCCAATTATAGGATAACATGCACGTGCCCCGATACTAAGTATGAGATTCACGTCTTGCAATTATTTGTCAATGCAGCAGGTTTCCCCCCACAATTCGACCAATTTAGATAATAATTCCACCAGACTTCGGATATTTTACTATTTTCGTGGCGTAGCATTCTCATGGCATTCGGGTGAGTATACCTCCTAATGGAAGATATACCCTCTGTTTCAGGGTTAAAGCGCACTCAGCTTTTTGTGCCAGTGGCCAATCAGTATCGTTCGTCATTAAACCGAGCGGTGTTGGCACAGATTGTCATGACATCTTCACGGAACGATTTAATAGGCTCTTTCCAAATAGACGAGCAGCTGATTTGTGTATTATCTTATAAGATATACTGGATACATGTTCAGCTGTGTCGTAATAAGATACGCACTTCTTCTGTCGAATAGAAATAGATAAATATCAAATGAACATGCGCGCCGGACAATTAGGTCGAATAAAGTCAGAGGGTGACACACCGAGAGATAACGGAGGTAGAGATTTCGCTATATAAATGTCGCAGGGAAGGATATATATCCACCTTCACTGGATTTGAAGAAAACTACAGACAGCCCTACCGGCACATCATATTTAGACCTACATCCCTCTAAAAATGAAGAGGGCCTTCTCTCTCGCTGACTTTATGACAAAAGAGATGATTACAATTTCGACATTGTAAACTATCCCTTTCTGGACAGTAATATTCCACTGAGACCTGCATATGGCGTATACATTTCACGCCTAGTAGCATCTGCTAGATTCTGTGTTAAATGGGACGATTTTAATCAACGTCATAAAACATTGTTACAGAAACTTATAAAACAGGGCTATAACACCAAGTGCCTCCACTCAAAGTTTATCAAATTTGGCGATACATATCGCATGCTGATAGCAAAATACGAACGTAGCGTGCAAGATCTATGGCGTTACGTTTTGTAACTTGGACCGTATGAACCCATGTACTTCAAGATCCTCATGTTTCTCATATGAACAATGACAATCAAAGCGTGAGCGAGATAGATCATTCTCTAGATGACCACTTTACAACCAATATCATTGCCGGCATCATTGAAAGAATACTGATCAGTGATACGGGCTTGATATTTTTGGAACATCATGATATCTCGCCAGCATCATTGGAAACTTGACCACTTCTCTCTTGCAGGAAAGGAAAATAGCCTATTTTTATGTATACTATGATTGTCTTTTTGAATTTGCTGCCAATGCTGTTGTACGGAATAGGTCTATGTATTATGGACGCGGATATTCTTTAACCCTATCTGGCCTGGGCTTTTTGGGACCTGTCCAGGCCTGGGGGGGGGCCGAAATGGCCCCCCTAATTATTTTTCTTACCCCTTCAGCTAGGGGGCTGAAACTTATCACACTATACCCTTGGGTCAAGCTCTACCAGAAAATGTGAAAAAATCCAAGATGGCCGCCTTGATGACGTCACAGTGACGTCATTTTCAAAAACGGCATTTTTTGGTCGATTTTTCGGTCAGATTTTTCGAATTTTTTATTTTTGCAATTTCTTCCCAAAAACTGCATGATAAATTAGTAAATATTAATGTGATGTCAAGTAAAATAGTTTTCGCCCACTTTTCATCGTGGAAAAGCAGAAATTTTGAGGAAATATGACAAAAATATCACTTTTCTGCTACCCCATGTGTCCGCCATCTTGGATTTACCCATGATCCTCTGCTCGGGGGGTCATGCAAATAGGCTCAAAATGACCCCAATATGACAAACTATAAAGTCACGGAGTTTCAGCTCTCCGTTTTTTGTCGTTCCGGATATGGCGCAGAAAGTTTGGTAGGGGGGGCCATAATGGCCCCCCCCCAGGCCAGGTAGGGTTAATGGACGACGGCTGAATTATAAATGACGAATCAGGCGCTGGTAATTACAATCTCCGACAACGGGGAATGTGACACTGAGATATGATTGAACTTTGAATTAAAGTTTCGCAGCCATGAACTTGAGTTTGTAGCACGCACATGCTAATAATTTCATCCATTTCCTGACGTTCTGGGCGCAGTACATGTGATCTTTGATATCGTGACCACACAATGAAATTCACAGCAATAGAAAGCAATTCCATCACATTGGAATGTAAATTGCATTTAAAGAAGTAGCGCTTGATCCTGCACGTTATGCGCTTTCTCAGCATTCACCATTAAAATGAAATACAACATAAGAAGGGGGTGGTGCACTGAGAAGTTTTATGACCCCACATGCAAACATACTGGCTTAATTCTAGCTAGAATTATCTCATGAAGCAAAACTGATCCCTGTGATGATTTGCATAACAACCACGATTCTATTGTATATGTTCATGTGAACATCTTGAATGGCATAGTGCTAGACTCCTAGCACCGACTTCAGGGGTATTAGCTAGTCATATTTAATAGCGATGATGTAATAGCCATATCAAGTCATCTAACCGGGGACATCGTCGCCGATATATTTAAAACTTATATTTACATCAGTTTGTTATAGTCTGCTATGCCATGAAATTGGGCAAAGTGTTTTGGCGCGTGTGATCAGCTATTCACATGAATAGTGAGATTGAACAATGCCACAGCAGCTGGGGCGAAGGCGATTGTTGTCATAGCAAAAATTGTGAATGTCTCGAAAATGCTTAAATCCTTAAAACGGAAGAAAGGTATTGAGTTATCATTGATGAAGACTAACAATAACGAACCGAACTGGTTGCCTTGAAGTAAAAATAAACGCTGGATTTAAACAGATTTTTGTACATAAAACATTTTCTGACGTTGTATGTTTTCTATTCTAGATTCGATGCAGCGTCTGATGAGGTCAGGCGATCCAATGTTGAAAGAATTCCAAACATCGTAGTTATCTGCTAAGCTATTGTGATATGGTGAATATATTATCATACTCGTCCTCATATTTCTGGTTTTTCTCACACTAGTTTGATAAAACCGCTTTGAAACTCTTCTCGTATGGTTTTATCAAACTCATGTTATGAAAATTGAAGAAATGACAACTCGTGATAATCTATACCTTCCTTGCTCAATGGGTAATGTATAATACAATTTTGGTATCCAACCATATTGTAACTGGATATATTGAATAAACAGCCATACGGACAACACCAGAAGGATTTTACTTTGACATACCTTTAAGGTATACCTACAGACGTATATCAGAATCCACATCCCGGTGTGACTCTACAGAAATAGCAATTATCAAAGATACTCAGATATTTGACATTAGAAATATCTGATATTCAGGCGACAAAAGGTTCTTCCAGGCTCCTTGAGTATAATTTCTACCTTATCCAAAATTCGGTTTCAAACCAATACCTGAAACAGGAAATATTTTATAGATAACAACATTTCACAGATATTGTTGTTGCATATAGTTTGAGGCGTTCAATTTCATTCCATCGATGAACTACAGTTACAGCATGTACATAACAATGTTCAATAATTTTGCGATGCTTGAGCCAAGTGACCCCTGTCTCTCATTCACCTTCTCCCTTGCCGCAATGCCATTCCCAAAGTTCGGTCCCAACCCAAAACATGACACGAGAGATACCGCACAGACAACAAGAAATTGAGACGGATTTTGATTATAGTGTATAGCATGTCACATTTCAGGGGTCCAGAATACTTTTCGGGAATTAATCTTGTTTTATATGAAACAGATACAGCGAATGTGAGAAGTCGTTCGCTCAATTTTCACGAATCTATGGAGTTTATGCGATAGGATCATTTTCAGATTTGAACTTACACTATTTAGAATATTTGTCACCAGAACAGAGGTCCAATAATGAATACTAAAAGCTATGAATTAGGAACTCGAACGTGTTACCTCGACAACTGGCTGTTTTGCCACTCCAGGTCGAGTCTGCCTGACACCACCTCATGTTTGAACCCACAAGATTATAACCCGTATTACAGCTGAATGTCACAGAGCTTCTGTAGGTTCTGCCCGTCCCGTACTTCTCACCATTGATCGGGGCGCTCAAGACTGGACACATGGCCACTGAGAAAACAAATGCGACAGAAATTTTACAGAACTTCACAGTAGAACTTCAAAGTTGCGATTAATTCACTGTGATATGTAGAACCTACAGTATATTTGCGAATTCACGGTGAATTACTGTAATAATTAAGTAGTGCACTTTGCAACATTTATTGTACATTTTACAGTACAGTACTTGTAACTTGTTGATGCTGGGTCGACATCGGGCTTTACAGACTAGTCTTTTGTGTTAATTGCCGTCATTTACATCTGACGACGATACAGCTCACCAATCTCCAATGTACGAGTTGTCACAGCGAAACAACTCACCAATTACCAGTGTACGAGTTGTCAGAGCATTTCCATCATAGCTCTCTATATTCGTATCTAATACCGCGTATGCCGGTGCTAGGGGCCGTGTGGTCATATCATCCAAGTTGCCACATGAACAGATACAATAAAAGCGTACCTGAGATACAACACATATCAGGAATCGTTAGATTCATGGTATGTGCTTTAGAATAGGTTTACCAGAAGACTATTCTGTGAAGTCATGTGACGCAGTTAGTATGTCGGCACCTCTTCCCACTTCCCTTATATGTGTTGTAATTTACTGATTTAAAACTTCGGTAAATTACGGTGAAGTTTGCAGCAGAGGCATACAGTGTGTGAGAGGCAGTAGTATCACTTTGAAAATAATCTACTAAGAAAATCAGTTCAGTAAACCACGAATTTGAGTAACCTTACTATTTTCGTTAACGAGCTAACAGATCGATACAACTAACAACGACGAAACACAATTTTTTAATAACGTGACTGTTTCCAGTAACACCAACCCTGCTACTGTAAACAGTAACACGTTTTTGAAGTACATTTTAGAAGTTAATAAAAAAGCAGTAACGAAGAGGAGTCACCGCCCTTGGCTGAAAATACCATGACGTCGCAATCCATGAGGAATTGAGTACTGAAAAACGTAAAATTAAAGACATACATTTATTTGTAGTCTAGTTGCGTGAAAACTAAGACAGAGAGGGTAATCGGCAAAAACATTACGTAATTATTGCATGGAAAACTGGTTTATAATTAACAAAATCGTAAAAACGAAAAACCAAGAAGTGATTAATTATCAACATTAAACATTGACCAGGTAACATAAATTACGATGGTAAAGAATATAAATCCACTCTGACGAAAATCTGGGTATCTTTTTTTTAATTTTACATCTGTGTCAGGGAAATGTTAGGCAGACGGTGTAACTTTCATTCAGTCCACAATCTTTCAAAACTCCCAATTAACTATTTGCAATTCTATAACACTTTTGTCAATAACATCGAGCTAACTGTGCGTATATCTGAAACGTTTTAGTACGATTATGTGAAATCAACACGCGTCAAGTGAAGGTGTTCATTTGGGAGATTCTATTTCACAAGTCGGGTGAGAAAAGGAACGTCTGATTTCATACAAGTAACAATCGAATAAAACAAAAAGATAAATTACAAGATGGAATTTCTTTATCAAGTTTAACTGTAGTTTCCATCGTGAAACTGATTAACGTAGCGACACAAATAGACTTATATCCTCGTCTTTTCCGCACAGAATCACTCCCCATTTGAGAGACCACATAAACCGTCCACTGTCCTTGGCACGATGCCAACTGAGACGGGCGCAGCTGACAGAATCACTCCCCATTTGGGAGACCATATAAACTCATCCACTGACATTGGCACGATGCCATCCTGACGGGTGCATCGTGCCAATATCAGTGGACGAGTTTTTATCAACACAGGAGAGAAAGGTTGTCAGAGTTTACAATATTTTTTTCAACATTTCAATATAGTCTTTGTTACTAATCAATTTGAGTAGTACAACAGAATCGAAATAATGTTTTCATAGGCGTGCTCAATGGTTATTTTGCTCAGTGATAGTGTGAGAAAGTTTATAAATTTTAGGGCGCGGGCTTCGCCCTTGCCCTAACATATAAACCTTCCCCAACTAACACTGGGTAAAAACCACTGAGCACGCCTATGAAAACATTTCTTAAACATGGATACTTAATGAATTTGTTACTATGATATCCTACATGTTACGGCTTCCTAAAAGATATTCGTTATTGAGGAACATGAGAGTATCATTCATCCGTTCGGAAATAGTTGATTAAACGCCCAATCTGTGTACGTAAATTTCTCACAATACGGTCCCGCAAAATCACCTCGCTCTCTTTTTTTAACATATATAATTTCCTACTTACAGATTTGATACTGGCTGATCCAATAGGGTTGGGATCCACTGATTAACTTGGCATAACACTCACGGAAAGTGACTCCGAAAATATTAGCGATATACAAAAATGTTTTCGCTAATATTTTCGGAGTCATTTTTTTTCCAGGGTGATCCTAATCTACTGATCTCATTAGGATTTATCTGATTAAATAGAATTCGCAGGTAAATCAAAAAGAAATTTCGTCGCAGCAATTACATATTGTTACGCCTCGCGATGCCTCAACATGTCGATTTTTTTAGGAAATTCAAAGCAGGTATATATATCAAAGATGCTATTGTAGCTGTGTATTAGATTTTATTACCATATACTTTACTACAATTTTGCAATAATATTGAACAGTGAGTGGGATGATCATACCACACATTTAGTAGAGTATATACTGACGAGGAACTATGGTATACCCTACATGTAAGCCCCGTTCACATGCACACAATTTACTCACCTGTGTAAAAATACACATGTGTATATTTACACATGTGCAAATATACTTTTGCACCTGCTATTGACCAGATGCAAATAAACTCAAAGTGCAAATATACATACATGTGTATTTCCGTTCACATGACAAGAAATACACATGTGTATTTTTTTACATAGGGTGCAAATTTGCATACGTGAGTAAAAGTGTGCATGTGAACGGGGCTTAAGATTACTGTAGTTTACTGTAGATCCATAGATTACTATAGTATATTGTAGCTTTCTTCAATTTACTGTAATTTTACTGCAGCATACTAGGACTGCATAACGTTCACAGGGTTGATCAGAGATCAATTTGTTGGACACAATTGCAACCCTTGAGACCGATTTAGTCGGATAGGTAGCGTTAAAAACAATTAAATACAGTTTTGGGCGATTTTCGCCATGACTGATGCACGGTCGATATAAGGCGAATCTAGAATATCTCCAATCTTTAAAATGGAGTGAAGTTTCATGCTTTCATCATAAAATGCACAATTTGTTCACATATCCGCTGGATTAATAACTGAATTTAAGCGCCAGAGCCGACCTGAGAGTACAGGATTAAAAGCGTTTAATGTGGAGCCAATTGAAGATGTACATTTGTGGGGGATGTAGTTACTATATTCCGCTAGGTAGTGTCAGATCCACCATTCAGTTGATAACCTTCGTTCATAAAAACAAATCTCGCACTTAGTGTCATCAGAAATATTCAGGAAAAGTCCTGAACGGATCAGGTTGTATATCCACAACTCAATTTCAGGGATTTTGGCTGAAATTCAGGAATGATTACCTGAATTTCAGGAAAAAGATCCCTGACGGAGCGGATTTTCCCTGAAATTCAGGAATTTTTATCCCCCTGATTAGTAAGTTCCCGACCCTATTCAGGTACGTACAATCCCCTGAAATTCAGGTAATTCAGCTTTAATTCATGGTTGATATACCTGAATTTCAGGAAATTATGACTGGATTTGGCACCTGCGGCCTCGGTCAGGTCTACTTGGCCAAGTCTGACCTCGGATTCAGGTTTCATGATATTGACTCCGTAACAAGTTAATAAGTGTATAATATGGACGGGATACAGATCGATGATCATGAATTCCATTCCGTACAATGTTCTGATCATGACAAGTAAATCTTCACGCAGCCAACACTATCCGACACGAGACATATGATTTCCGGGATTTTTCCATATTGACATACAATCGTCAACATAATATATTATATTAAACAACAAATTAGACCAGCTTTGCCAAATACGAGAGCATTGGAAGGATTTATTATAGTTAGAGATTGTTAATCCTAATTTGGTACCTCCTGTGCTGTTCTCTATTGGTCATTAGTTATATGTTAATTGACAGGTAAAAGTATGCATATAAGTTATGGTTTGAAACTCACTATGCTAGACGGCCCTCGACTGGAAAATACATAGAATACATGTGTGTCCAATTATATTAACACTCTTTCTTGTTAAAGCAAAGATACTAGTGCTTGATGAGGTGGTCTCGTGAGGGAGTCGAACCCGTGCCCCAGAGTTTGGCACCAAATTTCCAGCAGTAAATGCAAGCACTTTGACCCACCTCAGCTTCTACAAAAAAAGGAAGTTCGAAGATTGGAATCCAGAGTCTAGACGTCCTCTTTTGTGGAAGCTGTGACGACCAAGTCGTGTAGAGCGTCTACATTTTCTACTGTCGATTTGATGCCAAACTCTACGCGAGGGAGCAGGTTCGACTCCCTCACGGGAATGGCCCATCCTGGTCAAGTATCTGTGCTTTGCCAAGCAAGTGTCATCCTGGAAAATAATTGGACATAAATGATACCCATGCAGTCTCTAAAACCAATAGCATACATAGAATACTTTTAGATGAGGTCAACGAGGCCGAGAGTATCCTTGCTCCTCTGTATTATTATCCGTGTACCAAAGAAATGTTTTCAATATGTCCTATGCTAATAATATATGTATTATAAAACAACATAATCAAAGTTTGTTAACCCATCCCGGTGTTAGCCAAGAGAATCATATGAAACTAGGGCATACAGCGAATGTATGTCTTCCATTCAATTAATTTTTGCGCTTCTATAGTGAGTTTATTATAGCATCATTTTCAGATTTAAACTATTGAGAATTTGAATTCTTGTCGCCAAAAGAAAGGTCCAATAATAAATACTAAAAGCTGGGAATTAGGAAATTGAAAGTGTTACCCTGACAACTGGTTGCTTGGCCACTCCAGTTCGAGTCTCCCTCATGTTTGAACCCGCAAGATTATAACCCAAGGATTGGGGGAAAGGAAGAAAAGATTAGATGTTTTCGATTATATTAAAAGCAAGCCTTTCTCTATTTACTGTCTGCAAGATGTGCATTTTACAATTGAACAAAAGGAACAACTAAAAAGGGATTGGGGGTATGATTTAATTTATAACCCATATAGAAGCAATGCTAGGGGGGTGGCAATCTTATTTAAAAACGACATTCAGTATACAGTCCATGGTTCCAAGCACGATGATGGTGGAAATATGCTTGTAGTAGACATTACTGTAGGAGAATTACGTTTTACATTAGCAAACATATATGGTCCAAACAATGATTTACCGGACTTTTACATGAAACTTTTTCTCAATATAAATGAGTTTGATAATCCCTTTCATATCATATGTGGGGATTGGAACCTTGTCATGAATCCTCAAATTGATACCTACAATTATAAAGCAGTTAACAATCCAAATTCAAGAGAATGTGTACTGACATCAGCAAGTGACATGGATATGGTTGATGTTTGGAGAATTCACAATCCAACATTGAATAGATATACGTGGAGAAAGCGTCGTCCATCCGTTAAGCAGGCGAGGCTAGATTTCTTTTTGATCTCAGAACAATTATTAAATTTTGTGGAAAAGGTAGATATTCTTCCGGGATACCGAACGGACCATTCAATTATTACGCTACAACTAAATGATAAAAAATTTGTTCGCGGCAAAGGTTTCTGGAAGTTTAATCAAACACTCCTACATGATAAGGCCTATGTTGAATTGGTCAAAGGGATAATTAAGGAAGAAATTGTAAAATATGCCGCGACTCCGTACAACCCAGAAAATTTATCAAATACCGACGTCAAAACTTTCACCATTTCTGACCAACTTTTCTTGGAAACTCTCTTACTTAGGATACGAGGAGAAACGATAAAATTTGCGTCAATAATAAAGAAAGAAAAAATGGCTAGACAAAAATTTCTTAGTGAACAAATAATTGCAATAGAGAATTTGTTAGACGAAGGAGAAACATCAGGTCTTTTCTTGGAAATTTTATCTGAATACAAACAAGAATTTGAATCTTATCGTAAGGAAATTATGACTGGAACTATGCTGAGATCAAGAGCTAAATGGGTTGAAGAAGGAGAAAAGCCGACAAAATATTTCTGTAATCTAGAGACAAAAAATGCTGTAAATAAAACCATAAAAAATCTCACCCTACCGGATGGATCTACTCTGTCAGATCAGAAACAGATCTTAAATGAAGTACAAAAGTATTATACGAAGCTCTACACAGAAAGAACAATTGATGATGATCTTGAAGATGTTATAGAAAAACGTCTTAAGGATATTATATTTCCGAAGTTAACAACTGCTGTGGCAGATAATCTGGAAGGAGAGATCCGCCCTGATGAAGCCCTGTTTGTTTTAAAAAAGATGAAGAATGGGCAGAGTCCGGGGTCTGATGGATTTAATGTTGAGTTTTTTTAATTTTTCTGGTCTGATATAGGAAAATATGTGATAAGGAGTTTAAACAACGGATATGAATTGGGAGAACTTTCTACGACACAAAAACAAGGGGTAATAACTATAATTCCTAAAGGCGACAAACCGAGAGACAAAATAGAGAACTGGCGGCCTATTTCCTTACTGAATGTCGTTTATAAAATAGGATCTGCCTGTATTGCAGAGAGGATTAAATCTGTATTACCTGTTTTGATCAATGAAGATCGAAAGGGATTTCTACCGGGAAGATGTCTCGCAGAAAATATAAGGCAAATTTATGATATTATTTGGTATTGTGAAAAAGAAGACGTACCGGGTCTCCTACTGCTTATCGACTTTGAGAAGGCCTTTGATTCTATATCATGGAAATTTATCGATAAGGTGTTGAAAACTTTCAATTTCGGTACCTTAATACAGAAATGGACATCAGTATTTTATAATGGCAGCTGTTCCACTGTTATTCAGTCAGGTATATTCTCCCCTTTCTTCGGACTTGGCAGAGGTTGCAGGCAGGGAGACCCACTCTCTCCATATCTATTTTTATTGTGTGGAGATAATGGGTGTCCTTGTCCGCAACGATCAAAACATTATAGGAATAAATATTCATGATACAACCCAAAAGCTTTCTCAATAGGCTGATGACACAACTTTCGTTTTAGATGGCAGCAAAAAATCTTTGTTGGCAACTTTGGAAGTTTGGAAACTTTTTTCAAACAACTCCGGTCTACATATAAACTTTTCAAAATCAAATGCAGTGTTTTTAGGAAGTCTGCGTAATAAGCCGAAATACCTCAGTTTAGATATCCCGCTTGCATGGAGTACTGAATTTAAGGTATTGGGTATAAAACTATCAATCGATCTAAATAGTATAGAAGCTTTGAATTTTGAAGACAAAGTTAAGGAAATTAGACACTTGTTAAAGGAATGGGGTAGGACAGATTTGACAGTGTTAGGGAGAATAACGGTAATTAAAACGTTAGCCCATTCAAAACTAACGCATTTGTTAACCGCTCTCCCATCGCCTTCAGAGGAACTCGTTAAAAAGTTAGAACAATTATGTTTTGGCTTTATTTGGAAAAATCAACCTGATAAAATAGCGTGGAAGACCATAACCCAACCATATAAAGATGGAGGGCTAAAAGCACCGGATATCCGCATTTTTATAAAGTCGCTAAAAGTAAGCTGGTTGAGAAAACTATTGACATCTACATGTAAATGGCAGAGCATATTAACTTACATGGCAGTGTGACTATGCGTCACAGGACCTACGAAGTAAGGTAGGCATTAGGACAGGCACTGAGCTCTTGGCAATCCCCCCCCCCCCCAGCCCCAAGTTGAAATCCTGCCTATATTAAGATGGGCACATGCAGCCCAAGTCAGAATCACCAGAGATTTTCATCAAAAATCACCAGAAATTTTCGATTAAAACAGTATTGAATATTTTGTTGAAGATTAAAAGTGATGGGATTGAATGAATAGTTTATCAGTTACTGTGCTGATGTGAATCTGTGACACACCAACACACTCTGTGGCAGTGATTCTGTGACACACCAACACACTCCGTGGCAGTGATTCTGTATCCCTTTATTAATAATCAAGGAATCAAAATTTGAAATGACAAGAAAAATTTAGACATAATTACACATGTAATGTTTTTGTTTAAATTATATCCCAGTGTGATATATAGTCAATATTCAAGAAGTACTATCAAAGTTACTTTATCTAGTTAAATTCTACCCAAAGAAAATAAATTAAGTCCCTTTAAACATGCCGTCAATGCCAGATGTTGAGTTTATACAGCTGTAGATCAGGGCTCTGGGTGCATATATCATGTTTCCATACCCTTAATGCACACAACAGCGGCAAAACAAAGCCTTCTTGAACAACCTATCTTTATACAGGAAATTCTTAACCCAGAAAATACCATTCTCTCTCAAAAGAAAAAAATTTACGTCAGGAAGGCCTTTTTTATTAAGATAATTTTGTTAGGTAGGGGCCTACTTAGATTTCATAATTGTCATGAAATTTCTTTGGTTATATCTTAATTGCAACTATGTTTGTTCCTCAAACCTAATATGCTTGAGCTATACATGTATAACACACTTTCATTTGAGAGTCCAGACATTCCACCATTCATGTGAACAAATTGTACTAAACATGGAATAATTAAATTCACACTACCCATTTCTACAGTATCAGTACTATGTTACTATCTGTAGCAGTTGAAACCCAGTAAAACTTAAACAATTAAAACCAGTAAAGAAATTTGTCTGTTGAATAACAGAAAATATGGTATGGAGATTTGAATGAGTAAACTACTAAACAACTTACATGATACCAACAAAATGTCCCAACACAAGCTGATAAATTCCTTGGGTGGCTTGCAGGACAGCTTTGTTTCACCCTCAGTAAATTTTATCATTGTTGCTCACAGGCTAATCTGAAGGATGATACCAGATCTTTCTATGTTCTGCTGGGTTATTGCTTCAGGCTGACTTAATTGGTTGATGTAGGATATTTCATCATCAGTGGCAATTTGACCTAAATTTGAAGCCTGCATGATTTGGTCTGTGATGAAATGTTTGGATGTGAAATAGGATACACGTTAAAGGCCACAGTTTACATATATCTATAACAATATACTGAATTGTGTGTATTAAGAATGGCAAGTTGCCTGGTAATAGCAGTGTAGATAAATGCACTAACAAATGATGGAAAATTAGCATTTCCTATTTCATTATCCCATCACGTTTTGTACTGTGTTATATATACAGTGAAACATACAGCCAAGGATTCCCAATGGGCATGACAGTGCACTCGCTGAGCTATCAATAAATAATAAAAAAAATAATTATAAATCAAATTTTCATCAGAATTCGGTCAGCTCAGAACTTGCTGGTAACAATGCCCTAATGCACGTTCATGCCAAAAATAAAGGTTCTAATGTCAATGGTTCTCCTTATTTTGCCGAGGAATGGATTCGTATGGACTGACTGACTCACTGACTCATTACCGGACAATTTGCGATCTGTAGCCTACTTCGTAGGAATATCCTTCCTGTACCATTCTCAGTTTTTAACCAAATGGGAGATGTTTTCATTGAAAACATTGCAGCCAAATGCGATAATCATTTTTGGAAAGATGTATTTCTATCTTTGACAGAATTCATACAAATATGTAGGAATCAGATTAGTAGTATCCAGCAACCGATTTGGATGAATTCGGCGGTTCTGGTGAATGATCAACCTGTTTATTATCCAAAATGGCTTAGGCGGGGGATAGTCAACTATATAGATTTGATAGACGCTCAGGGAAGGTTTCGAGAATATGAGGATTTCTGTGAATTCTATGGTTTCCGTCCAGCTTTCACTTTATATTATGGATTAATAAACGCATTGAAATATAGTGTAAAGAATCTTAAGATTCACAGTAAAGATGTATTAGGCACATATGGTCCACGTATAGCTGATCATTTATTAATATTGTTGAATTGTAAAAAAGGTTGTAGAAAAATATCTGCACTCTTTATTCACAAATTGTATTCGGTTCCGAAATTTGAACGTAAATGGCACGATGAACTGCATATTGTTTATAGTAAAGAAGTTTGGAATAGAGTCTATATGGTTCCCAGATCGGCTACCTTAGATACAAAACTAATATGGTTTCAATACAGGATAATAAGTCGGATCCTTGGAACCAACGAATATTTACACAAAATAGGATTTCAGGATCACGATGCCTGTTGGTTTTGTAAAAGTACGTCCGAATGCATTTCCCATCTGTTTTGGTTCTGCCCAGTTGTGAATCAGTTTTGGCGAGAGGTAAATCTCTGGTTTTCGGACTGTGGTTTCAATCTCATCCTTAACGCAACAACTGCTATTTTAGGTATAACAGACGGTCTAAATGAATATAAAGATTTAAATTTCTATATGTTGCAAACACGTTTTTACATATTTAAAACTCGTTGTCAAGAAAGTATTCTCAGCTTACCTAATTTTAAAACAGAATTGGAAAATTATAGACAATTAGAAAAAGTTATTGCACTGAGAAAAAACACCTTGGTAGAACATTACAAAAGATGGGAAGTCATACATTATTGACAGTAATTTCTATCTATTATTCTATTATTTTTCTATCTGTTTAAATGCTTTTGTTGTGTACACATGCTGCCAGACGATTTTTTGTGTATAGGACATGCTTACCAAACTGCTATTATGTTATGTGTTACCAAGTCTTATGTAACAAGCATCTTTGTCTGTGCAAATAAAAAAAAATAAAGTCTGGGCACACGACCGCTGATAAAACAAAACAAATGTGACGGACATGCATTGTAAACATTTGTGTTACATTTTATAGAACTTCTCTGCAGTTTTAGTGCGTTAAGGTTTCGGGTAATTTACTATGAGACGTAGAACATACAGCACTTTTGCGAATTTACAGTAAATTCCTGTAATAATTATATAAGGTATTTTGCAACAATTATTGTACATTTTACAATTCAGTACTTGCAACTTTACTGCATTAAAACTTCGGTAAATTAGTGTGAAGGCTTACTGTGTGAGAGGCAGTAGCATCAGTATGAAAATATTCAGCTAATCCAATATTACTCTAGAGTATATATTTTTTTTTTTTTTTTTTATCATTTAGAAAGTGATCGTATAGCAGTATTTTCGTTATTTTGGGATAACACTATCTTAGAATAGAATTTGTGCTATTCTAAGATAGTGTTATCCCAAAATAACGAAAATACTGCTATACGATCACTTTCTAAATGATAAAAAATATATATCTATTCAGCTTTGGGAGCTGGGTCATTACGATCATCAGAGGGGTACTGTATGTTCGCTTTCAAGACTACCGGTCTGCTATCTCCTATTTTAGTGGGAGACCCGTTGTCCGAGTGGTTTAGATCGCCGACATACAGTGCTGGCGATTAGGTGCCTGACTCTGGGTTCGCTGGTTCGAATCCTGCACGGGACTCGACCAAATTTTCAGCACTAGAATTTGCGCTATTCTAAGATAGTGTTATCCCAAATAACGAAAATACTGCTACTCTAAAGTAATTGAGTATTTGGGATTAATGCCACGGTAGTGTGGTGGAAGTATCCCCTGTCGCTCGACCAGATGACGTACATTCCGATGGTAAAGACTATAAATCGCGTCTGACGAAAAAGCAAAGAAAACCGAATTCTAACAATAAAGTAATTTTGACGTATGTGTCAGTGAAATGTCGAGGGGACGGTGCAACTTTCATTCAGTCCAATTTTTTTCAATTAACTATTTGCAAACACGGATCGCTGTAGTTGATAAATGTTACTGTGTTATTTTTATGCTTCGCAATGACGAATATCTTTTACGAAGCCGTCACCTGTACGATACAAATGCATCTGGTCGGAAAGAATTGATTAAAAGCTGAATCTGTGTACGGAATTTCTCACAATGCGTTCCAACACAAATCACGCTGCTCTCTTTTTTAGCATATATAGTTCCCTCCTGACAAATTTGGTACTGGGTTATCCAAGTGCATTTGTCTCATTATGCTTTATCTGATTAAAGGGATAACATCGGTAAATCGCAAAGAAATCTCTTCGCAAGAATTAGACGTACGCCTCGTGATGCCTCAAAATGTCGATTTTTGGAATCTTTTTTATTATGAAATCAAAGCCGATATAAATATCAAAGATGTTACTGTAGCTGTATGTTATATTATATTACTATATACCTTAGTTCACTAAAATTTCACAATAATAGAGAACAGTATACCAGTAGAAGACAAATCGACAGTTGAAGCATAAGCGTTATAATGTAATGCTCCCTAAAAGGGCGTTTTGTTACATAATATGTCATGATCCCTAAAAGGCCCCCTAAAAGGCCGTTTGTTACTTAGTATATAATGCTCCGTAAGGGGTCACGTCCAATCGATCGAGACGGTTTCTCGATAAACGAGTAAAACCGATAAATATCTCATCTCGAAGGGTCCCGGTTTGCTCCCGGTTTTCTCTCGAAGCAAAAGTTCATCTCGATTCCCCTCGAAATAAATCGACTTGCTTCGAGAATGGAATCGAGATGCCTTCAAATAAGGTTTGAACCATTCGGCTCGCTCTATATGTACTTCTCTGTCTCGGTGGGTACATATACATTAAGCCATGGATAATGAAGTACATTAAGCATGATTCTTTTAACATTATTTGTTTATTCCGTTCAGAGATCTGTAGTAGCATACTCGCTCTGACAGCGCAATTTTTATGCATGGAAAGGAAAAAACACTACTAATTGAATTACGTAAGTTGGCTCATTATTATTCAATGTAAATTATTTCGAACCTGTTTTAAAATTCGAATCACTTTATGAGATATGTCCAGGAACTGCGAATTGAAATAAATTATACAAGTCTGGAATAAAATTCCATATGTTCTTCTGGAAGTATATCAGAATGGGAGATTTTCGTTGTTATTACTTATTTGACAGGATCTTAACTCTAATAATTATTGTACCACGTTTCTTCAAAGATTTCCCCGGTTTTCAGAAATACAGCAGCTTTGAAGACCACAGGAGCAGCTGTTAAACCGGATAATATAAATATAAACGCGCGATGGAAGTGTTTGAGCATTTCCTATAAGCTTTTCACACTGACAACATGTGGTATTGCTGTAGTAAAATATACATGAACGTTGTTTTATAGCCTGATTGCACTCTGAATTGGGCGCTAATTACTTTCAATGTTTAGTTAATTTGCTAGACACATGAGACTAGCAATAAATAATAGAACGTGAGTATCTTCACAATCCCTTCCAAAAGTGTTTTTCTCCAGTTTTTTTTTCAAAGTAATTAACTCCTCTCTCTCCGCGCTGTTGTTTAAAGCCGACGATTTTCACAGACCGACTGTGGCGTGAATTATCAACACCGCTACTTCCGATTGTCATTATTTTCATTATTAACCTCTACCAGGCAAACTTTTATATAAAATAAACTTTGTTGGTATATAATCTCCTTACTCGAACTATATCTCAAGACAGTAATTCTCAGTAAAATGGAAACTGCAACGAATAATACAAAATTATAAAACAAATTACACACCGAGGTTAAAACACCGGTCACACTTCATTTTTCGGTTGAAACTATCCATGTTTGGTTTTAAAACAATTTTATTCAACAATAATGATCGCATGCTCCCGTATCATTATTATTCAGAGTATATCCAGTTGATGTGTCATTTATTCCGCGTCGGATATTTGTCAGATATACAATCAACATGTGATTTATTTTCTTAATTTATATAGATAAATGACACGTTTTCTTTCAATTGGGTTCAGGAAACATCAGCTCATAGTCATATCGATTAAATATTTAATAAAATGAAAGACATCTTAAACACAATTCCTTGTTGGGATTCTATTTTATGCTGCGATATGTTTATACGACGATCGCCCTCAAAACATGGTACCCGCACAACACTCTGATCTGTCAAGCTAAGAAACGACCAATTTAAGCGCAACAAAACCCGAACATATACAAACCGGGACCCCCTTCGAGATTGCCAATGAATTTCATCCTCATCTCGAAAACTGGGACGTTTCGATCGTGATAGAACCGGGAGCAAACCGGGAGACGTCGCCAGGGGTCCCGGTTCTGCACTCCCGGTTTCAGCCGAGAAATTTCTCGATCCATCTCGAAGGCATCGAGAAAGTGCCTTGATTAATTGGACGGGACCCCTAAAAGTACGTTTTTTTACTTAATATTCAGTGAAGCGCAGGAGCCCTCACAACAATGTTGGTCAATAGAACCCCCAAAACAAAGAGCAGTGAGACATGTGCATGCCCTAAGTCTTACATCATAGCTAACTATGTCAGGGAAATTTGTATACGCCCACGTGTGAAAACTTCTAAACTATCATGTATGTAGTCTTCAACATATTCACTTGTTTTTAGTGTTAAACATTTACATACACTCTTTTTAAATGGAGTATGACCTCATCGTCAACTCCTATATAAATGTCCGCGTGTACTCCCTTTTCATTTACCATGCATCTTTACGAGAGAATGCTCATCAAACTGAAAGTCACTCCCATCGCGATCCGATTGCTTCTTATCATTCCTTCAGTCATTGTACTGTCCACAGTCCGTACCGATCACTAAACGAGAGAGCCCCAGCTGACGTAAACAAGGACAATGAAGCCATACTCTGTGAAGAAATGTATGTTGACACTGGTGATTCAGTTCGCATTTCACATGTAAGGTATGTATTCCAACGGGATTATCAAGCCAAGTGGGCAGAGGAACTCTTCAAAATTTCAAGACGACTTCGTCGACAAGGGCTACCCATATATCAACTCAAAGATTACATGGACAATAAAATACAATGGACATTTTATCAGCAAGAACTTCAGTTAGCGAACAAAGATGCTGATGCATTATGGAGGATTGAAAAAATACTCAAGACACGACGTCGTCCGGGCAGGGAGGAAAAACTGGTCAAATATGTCGGGAGGCCAACGAAAGTCGCAAGCTGGGTAGATCAAGACGGTATTGAAGCACTCTAATCATACAGTTTTAAGGGGTGCTGAAGTGTACGGTTGTGTTAAAAAATTTCAAAACTGTGCAGATGTATTGTGCAAGTATACAGTGTGCAAAATTGTGTAGATGTGTAGAAGTATGCAGATATGTTGTGCAAGGCGTGTACAAAGTGTGATGATGTGCAGAAGTGTGCAGTGGATTGTACAGATATGACGAAGTGTGCAGTGTGCAGATATGTTAAATTGTGTGGTGGGTTGTTCAAGAGTGTGTAAGTGTGCGGTGTGTGCCGAGGTGTGCAGTCGGGTGTGCAGAAGTGTTCTACTATGCGCACGTGCACCGGTGCATGTGGGTATACATAAGAGACATGTTTACTTTATGAATGGTAACATGGTGGCGTCTGATCTACTGGCCGCTGTTACCTTCACTCAGGACATGAACATGCATATCTATGCACACGATATATCAAACTCATTGAAACTTTGTTCGTGATTCCAATCCCACACCTCTGACTAGAGTTTGTGTAACTATAGACGGTTGGTTGACACTGGACGGATTTTTGCAAGGTGAATACGATATGCACCACAGTCGAATCGGGAAAAAACCCGCATACGACTTTACCCTCAGTTCAACCCTATATAAAGTATTGAGTCACGCTATACCAGTCGTCGAGTATATAAATAGACAATGACGGTGTCGTGTCTTATCTGTGAGAAAACCCTTAGCCGTCCTTTTTGTCTGCGCAGACATATGGAGCGTGTACATCCGAAAGAGGCGAATATGGTTCATCTGGAACATCCATTCACGATGACTGTGAGTGGTTCAACAGGAAGTGGAACAACATCGAGGGTCTTAAAGTGTATAGAACGTGCAAATATATCATGCCGAGACCCTCAAGGGCGGTATGGTGCTATAGCCAAGGTCAACCCGCCTGTGAAAACACCCCTTTCAAGAATGAAATTCGTGCCCGGTATCCCCCAAGACATTGGAAGGGCATACTATTTCGACAACACCGAGAAAAATCTGGTCGATGTGGGTGGCTAAGGGAGATTCACGCACATCCGATCTCTTCATGAACATCTCTATCATCGTAATTTATCCGTCATCTGCTTGACTGAAAATTTGTTGCCACAAGGGAAAGCCTCTCGAGACATCACTTTAAACTATCATTACTTCGTACTGTTTAACATCCCTATTGGAAGGCAACAGATTCAGCTTTTGGTTGACGCATATATAAAAACCCCCAGAATATTTCATGGTGTAATATGAGGATACCGTGCCAGAATATTTCATGGTGTAATATGAGGATACCGTGCCCACCCCTTACGGTTACCTCTCGATAGACCTAAGGCCAACAACATCGGAAAATCAAAGACTGAGGAAGGTCGTCGAATCCCAGGTTGGAGTGGAACTTTTCACTAGAAAAAGGCCTCCGTAGTACACTACACAAAAAGTGAAGGAAGGAAGCTCCCGAAGAGTGAAGCCTGTAGGGGACCCACCGGTGTCCCTTTCGGATTGCTGTTCAACGGCAAAATCATCAAAAAGGCCACACAATATAAGGAAAAGGGATATACAGCAGACGAGGCAGTAGAATCAGCAGTGGAGGCATATACACCTCAGATGACGAGAAGGATGTGCCAGACTTATGTTGCCACGGTGACGGATATGAAGACTTTGGAAACCGATAGTATTTCTACGAAGTTAATGAAGCCTTGAACTGCAGAGATGCTGAGGCGATGAAGCCGAGTATCAAACTGAGATGGTATCTATTCAAAGAATTACGTCAAACACAAGAGGATGATTAATCTTATATATTCGTACACATATGTACGCATATAATGTAATAAGTATTATTTCTGAGTATAGCTATATGCTAAAGTACACAAGAGGATGATTGTCATTTAGTCTTACACATATATAACATAGAATGTAAATATGTATTATGGCTGAGTATAGCCATGTGCTATTCTATGTATACCATCGTTCAGAATATAGCGCTTGTAACCAATGGGACATAGACCCTGTTTATGAACAGTAAGACTGTAGAGATGATGATATATGCCTGATTTGATTCATGGTTGTACGGACACTCGATTGAATAAACATTCTTTGTACATAGAATATCTCAGATTTTTGTTGATGGCATGCCTGGTTATGCCTTTTGCCGTTTTTTCTCTTCCCCGTTATAAATTAAAACATACATTTTCGATCGAAGCCCGACAAACTTCTCGACTGGTAGACCTCGACCCTGCCGTGTGGTCATGTCATCCAAGTTGCCACATGAACATCTACAATAAAAGCGTACCTGAGATAAACACATATCACGAATCGTTAGATTCTTGGTATGTGCTTTAGAATAGGTTCACCAGAAGACTATACTCTGAAGTCATGTGGCTCTGTCAGTATGTCGGCACCTCTTCCCACTTCCCTTATATGCGTTGTAATTCATCCCTCGTCTTGCCGAGCACTTTGACATTGACTGTGGTGTAAATGGGGTGATCCCGCTTGTAGTTGCTGGTA
>JAVTVY010008615.1:0-47665 GCA_036873755.1 Hanleya hanleyi
TCAACGCAAAGGGTATTCGAAAGAGGAAGCTGCAAATTTAGCCCATAACAGATTGGCACCCAGATTACGACGGGCTTTACGTCAGCGGTATGCCGACTTACTGACCCATATGAAATTGTTGGATAAGGACCCAGTCCATATGGAAATTGAAAGAACAGCGTCGATGTTGAAAATCTCGGGCATGAACTGGAAAGCGGCGTGTCAGAGCAATAGTACAAAAGCAACATTTGTTCGAACGCATCATTAAACGATGTTAAAGCGTTAAGAAAGTGTGTTAAGACGTTGAGACGGGCGTTAAGGCATTGAGACGGGCGTTAAGGCGTAACGACGGGCGTTGGCGGGCGTCACTGCATTTCGATGAATTGGTGTCAATTCCATGGAAATCAGAGCTTCTGATCTAATTCACCCATGGAAATCAGAGCTTCTGATCTAATTCACCAGGGCGTTGAAGCGTTAAGCTAAGCGTTGACGGGCGTTACTGTCTATAAAAGCGAGCGTATTTCCCAAAAACACGCACAGTCGACGTTCAACCGTCAACATGACTTATACTTGCTCTGAGTGCGAACGCGCGTTCACCAGACATTATGATATGATGCGACACCAGAAAACTATACATGGGATTGAAGACACCGAGGAGTCCGTTGAATCGGATGCTGATACAGAGACTGCTGAGAGTGTGCCGACTGATACCGAAACAGAGATTGCCGAGAGTCTATCTAGTGATGCGGGGAGCTTGACCTCAGATAGTCAGCCTACGTCCGTGGAAAGTGAGGCAGAACCTACCTTCTGGGATCGTATTGTGACAGCAGCTATCAATACTTACGCTGCAGCGATCGAGGACGCCGGAGAGGATAATTTACAACAGGCGTACACCCAAATGCGCCCCCTGCATCAGGAAAACAGCCATGGCGATCTATGAACAGTATACCTTACTACCGCTTGAAATGAAAGGCGACCCCACGCACAGGTCCATCATGAAGACCAAGCGTCACTTGGAAGAGGCTATGGGGCTACCACCCACCGAGGCCCTGGAAATGCGATCAGAATGCGCAAACAACTGTTTCAGGACATGCTACCCGAAGAATATCCAGGCCTGTCCGACGATGATTAGAATAAACGGTTCAGAGCGAACATGGCCGAAGATGGAACTTTCTGAAATGGAGACTTCTGATTGGACAAGAATCTAACGGACAGAAACGAATATGACAGATGCAAATGGTGGCCTCTGATTGGGCAAGAGTCTTTTTGAGCTGTAAACATACCCAACGCGGCTCCCCCAGCGTGGGTATGATGTAACATTGGGGAAAATAAACTATATGAAAAAAAACTTGTTGTTGTTGTTCTCTCAAGTGTCACAAGCCCCGTTAAGCCCGGCGACCTATATACCCCTATACCCCATATAGGTATTTTCCCGGATTTTTCGATAAAGTCCGTGTTCCGTTTTTTTTTTTCCGGAAAATTTTACATGCACCCACCCATGGCTGGATGCCCCTTCACCTAGGCTTCACATTGATACCTCATACAACTCCATTGGACCATTAGTGGCTCCCCTAGCTGCAAAACGTATAGCGGGACCCATACAGGGTCCAGTTTTCGACACTAGGTGACCACATCCCGACGAAATGGCCAGTTTTCGACACCGGATGTGCCACCATCTTGAACATACGTGCCGCCATCTTGGATATGTCCCATAATGCACAGGGTAAAAATACTCGCTTCTGATTGGCTGAGAGCTCTGTGACGGATTTGAAATACTCGCTTCTGATTGGACGAGAGATCCGCATTGCGTCTGCGCATGCGCAGAATGATATTCCTACCGCACACCCAACCCATCAGATGCTCCTTCACGAATTCTTCACTTTGATACCTAACTCGACCCCATTGGTCAACTAGGGGCTCCCCTAGCTCCAAAACGTCTATTTCCATACACTTTGGCCACCGCGCATGCGCAGAATGCAGATATTTCCACCCCACACCCAGCCCATGAGATGCCTCTTCACGAATGCTTCACTTTGATACCTCATATGACCCCATTGGTCCATTAGGGACTCCCCTAGCTCCAAAACGTCTATTTTCATACTCTTTGGCCACCGCGCATGCGCAGAATGCCGCTATTTCAATCCCACACCCAGCCCATCGGATGCCCCTTCACGAATGCTTCACACTGATACCTCATACAACTCCATCGGCCCATTAGGGGCTCACCTAAACCCTAAAACGTCTATTTCCACACCCTTTTCCCAGAATTCCCTGCCTGCGCATGCGCAGAATGGTGACAACGGCCGAGCCACTAGTCCAGTCAGATGCCCCCTCACCTAAGCTTCACTTTGATACCTCACTCGACCCCATCGGCACATTAGTGCCTCCCCTAGCTCCAAAACGTCTATTTCCATACGCTTGGGCCACCGCGCATGCGCAGAATGCCGATATTTCAACCCCACACCCAGCCCATCAGATGCCCCTTCACGAATGCTTCACTTTGATACCTCACTCGACCCCATCGGCCCATTAGGGGCTCCCCTAGCTCCCAAAACGTCTGTCCATACACTTCGGCCACCGCGCATGCGCAGAATGCCGCTATTTCAACCCCACACCCAGCCCATCAGATGCCCCTTCACGAATGCTTCACATGGATACCTCATATGACCCCATCGGACCATTAGTAACTCCCCTAGCTCCAAAACCGCTATTTGCATACCCTTTGGCCACCGCGCATGCGCAGAATGCCGATATTTCAACCCCACACCCAGCCCATTAGATGCCCCCTCACATAGGCTTCACTTTGATACCTCACTCGACCCCATCGGTCCACTAGCGGTCCCTACAGATTGCCGAACACTTCCACGAGTGGCTGTCATAGTCCAGACACGAGTTGTCTCCCTTGGAGCTATATACAGACCTCGGTGACTTTTTTCAAAAATTTCACCGATTCGCTCCGCAACACTTCCCATAATGTTCTACATGACGAAACGAGTAAAATAAATCCGAACAACCATACCGCAAATGTATAGAAGTAAGTTTCCCATTAGATTCAACATTGACCAGTGCACCAGTATGTGCCGAAGATTTATATATTGATATTTTTAACGCTGGAATATACGATAGGACTCGTGGAGTAGTGGATAACGTGTCTGCCTCTGGATACTGAGGACCCGGGTTCGAGTCCCGGGTTCGTTGTATAGAGTTTCACTCTCTTTTTTTATTTATTTATTCATTGATTTATTTATTTATTTATTGATTAATTCAAATTAATTAATTAATTTATTTATTTATTTATTTATTCTGTGAAAACATGCAAATGTTCGAATCAAGGGAAATAACCCGAAATTTGTCAAAAATCAAAAAAGTGCAAACAGAGTTACCTCCCCCGGCAAAATGGGCTCTGTAATCAGTAATATATACTACTAAGGCATTCTCCCGTTGTCAGACTATGTAACCTCCGAAACTGTCGGTGGACAGCATTGGACTAAAAATCCCTGCGGTCATGCGCAATCAGTCATTATCAGCATTAATCCACACAACAAGCGCATATCTGCAAAACGAGAGGATGGAAACTGCATCCGGTATATCTTACAGAAGAATGAACAACTCATGTGTAATTAGTTATTTGAGAGGCATATTATAAGTTGGAAACTAGTACACAACCAAACGAATTATTATGGATAACAATTTCATTGCTTATTACAACAAATGAGCTAAAGAATTTGACAAAAGCACACGGTAGTACATCTTGTCTTAACTGTGAAATCTTCGGCCCACTCTATTTAGTAACAAACGATGATGACTGGCCGACAGCCATGCGCACAAAAGTTTTAACCTCAATACAGTTAGAGGATATATCTAGGAAGTATACAATATAATTTCATGAGAATGGTTGATATGTGTTGTTTGGATTTGGAGTCTTCTGCACAGGCACTTTGTTGCCTCATAACGGACCTTTGTCTCAACGATATGCTGGGACGCAAAAATATTTCTTCAACAGGATAATTTCCTCAAACGAATATTATTTAATGGCATTGTAATGTGGTTCGAGCTCAGACGACCCATTCAGAAATATTGCATTCCACACATGGACTCTATCAAGACCTTGTACAACTACCATTCGCAGGTATTACCACACCTACATAGCACGATGTGTCCAAATCAAACCCTTCCACAAAGTCCGCTAATAATAAACTGGAGCTCAATATCAACCTCAGGAGTTCCAATTCATGATTGTCAGTTGGTTCTACTGAGAAATCGCACAAAGATTTAGAACTAACAATGAAGTGAGCCAATCTCGATATACATGTACAACTAAAACGAAACTAGACAAAAGCATATCCCGTTAATTGTCGCATTTTCTTCATACTATGTATAATTATGATAATGGTTGTTTTCGACACCCCCAAAGCCATCGAAGCGCACTAATCATCGACACAGTCTCAAGAGAATATTTGGTCTCCGATCGTCGTCATTTTAGAACAGGAACAGGGGAGATCTTCTAGCGGCATCTTTGTAATCCCTGTAAGGCCTACTTTACAGTCACATGATAATCCACGCGTTGTTAAATTGTTTGTGTTGCTTGTGCACTTCACGTTATCAAACATATCTGTTCCGTGTCCACCTTAATGAGGTTGTGCTTCGGTCCATGCAAACATCCTGACCAAACAACGAAAAACTTCCTCCGCAGACATTGAGATAGTTATCTGGTCTCGCCTTTCATTGGGGTTCTTTTCAACAATATCTCTCTTACCAATCTAGGTAAACCACGGAAGGTGACGCAATGAACAATTCGTCCGAACGAGATTCCATAATATGCCAATGACGAAAAACTCTGCCATTTCAAGTTGACATTGATTGAAGTTTAGTTTACGGATACCAACAATTTTGCGCCAATCAGTCTTCTGACATTTTCTACCGCCTGACAAAAACAGACTTTTCGGCGAGACTAAATCCTTTGAAGTTTATGTTTACCAGGCACGATGTCTAGACAGGATATCTTACTCGGATATTGATTCACGTACTCCTGTGTGTAATTTAAAAGGGGCGTCATCTTAAAGTTGTTTCGCCCAGTTAGACACCTGATTGGCTAACAAATGAAGTTTGAAATTCGCACGGGATTTATATAGCGCTGATGTCAGATATAATGTACCGTGACATAATTATATCTGAGATTACTGAGATTGCTCTCTTATGACCGATACTGGGGCATAAATAACACAACTGTAGTGATCACAAACGCCGTCAGTGCCACCATGAAGAAAATTCTGTCAACAACAGTGGCTAGGTCCTCCCACTCTTTGAGAATTGCTTTGTCATTTTCTTTCTTTTCTAGTCTACTATCGAGACGAGTCAGCAGTTCCGCTTGTCGCATTAAGAGCTCGTGCTCTTCGGACTGGTTCTGGTTGTTTCTCCTCATAAAACTCTGGGAATATGATCCGTTTGATTTCATTGGTCCGTTCAGTGTGATCGACTGTATCGGGACGTGTCTGGGAATGTGGCCATTACTCTGTGAGGTAACAGTGTGGTTTGTCGCGTCGCTGTCAAACTCTTCTTCCTCCACAAAGTTTGCGTTGACTTTTGGTCGCTGTTTGTATCGAGGCTGGAAGGAAATGAGACAAAGATTAATAGCACATTATCCGTCCACCTACACCCTTTTCATCCCCTCACCTACACCCTTCTCATCCCCTCGCCTCCCCTCACCTACACCCCTCACCTACACCTTTCTCATCCCCTCACCTACATCTTTCTCATCCCCTCACCTACACCCTTCTCATCCCCTCACCTACATCTTTTTCATCCCCTTTACAGTTGAAGAGCATCATCTCAGTCACCCACCTACAGTGTCATCCACTTACACACCCACACACACACACAGGCACAGGACACCGTCTCTAAGTTATGGGATTGACTGTTTTTCAACATTCCATAAAGTACAATTGAGTTTCATGGAATAGTAGGGATGAGAATTGTTTTACAAAAAATAGTAAATTCCTCTAAATAATATGCTCAATCTTCCGTGAGAGAATACATCTATTAAATCTAAACATCGCAAAATTTAAACATCACGAAAATGCAATAAGAACACGAACCCCATGAAATTCAAATTCCGGTATTAACTCAGTTTTAATCGTAGTTATTAAAAAATCACTTGACGGAATTTTCGTCACTCCTAGGCACACCTTCGCATTTTCAGCATGTCCATAGTACATGGAGGTTCGTAGCAACTCTAGGCGAATTTGCGCATCCTCACACGATTGCTACATCAGACTAAATATACGATTAGGCCTATAGTGCTAATTATATAATTCCGTCACGCAGCAAATTGTAATTCCGTCACGGTCTTTTCCTCTCGTTATGCAGCAGAAACTCAAACTAATCTTAATATGTTTTCATTAGCTGATGTAATGTTTTAATGGGAAAAACCATATGGAGTTATTTCGATGTGAAGTTTCGGATTGCGACAAATTAAACTTTACCTAATTTAGCGTGATGAAAATACATAGTCCTATCGACAAATACTCTTTTTTGACATACCCATACTCAACAGGAGTAAAGTTGGTGATTATTAGTCTGTGGCATTTAGATTCCACTCACTTTACGAATTATATGTCATGATCCGAGGTCAAATGCAATTAAAGGCTTACTTCAAGTGACCAAATACGGACAAAAATCGATTGTATTGCCTAAATGTTGTTAGACATATGATTTTTGCGCATGCACAACAAGGTAAAGTGTGTCTTCAGGTGAATTGTTTTTGTTCTGGAAAAACGATTCCGAAATTTGCGACATTACAAAATTCATTTTCTTGTCCCGAAGTCCATGGAATTCATGAACAACCAACCTGCACCGTGATAAATGTGGATGTGATGAAAATGTTCTACTTTTTATACAGAATGTGTCAAAAAAGAGTTGGCCATATATGTAAGAGACGTAGAAATTATTCATTTAAAGCACAATACCCCGAGTGGGCAGAGATCCCACAGAAAACATTGCATTGGGCAGGATTCGGTCAAGTTCAAGACGAGTAGAAATGTAAATACTATTATTTTTGCTTCCACACATCTCCGAAGAAAATATATTCCATGTAGTATGCGAACACATGAAAATAGTAACGAACACCGACTTCACGGAAAAGGACGCGACTGCGAGATTGTTGAAAATTGGGGTACTTATAAACCCAGAACAGGAACCTGTCAAGCGAGAGCGAAACGAGATTTGTAACACCTGTTCCCCGAATGTGAAAATATATGAATTCATGCGCCATTGATCAAAAAGCCCCAAATTTGTTCGTGTTTTTGAAGTAATGATCTTTTTCACTCCCGAACTGGACAGCCCTCATTTCCCCGACCTGATCACCGTGCCATTTCTCAGAATAGCGACAATTTAAGTTTCTCTATAATGACTCTCCTTAATTCCACTATCCCTGTACCATCAGATGTGACTTTGTAGGGACGGATGGATTTGAACACTGACAACCATTTCTTTTACACTGTTCAATGTTAAGCTGTTTATTAACATCGATTGCTAAATTGTTTACTAACGAGAAACTTCTAAACTCTTTCTCTGGTTTTTAGTTTGTGACATTGGCGGATCGTCCAGGATAGATCCGTTAAAAACGCGATCGCTTCGTGGAGACAAAGCAAACAAACACCAGTGTTCTCTGACAAGGGACTACCTTGATATGTTCTGTCACATTCCACTTAAGGGAGCGTGTCAAAAGTTTTGACGTTCAAACTGAAAGAATGCGTCAGAAAATGAACAGGTACTCGTTCTTTTTCTCCTAGCAAACGAACGTCAGGAAGTCAGAAAATGAACATTATACCCCGTCAGAAAAAGGAGCGTCAGAAAAAGAACGTTCTTTTTCGAGCGTTCAAATCAGTATGGCTTATTGATAGCCGTCAGAATGCGCTGAAGGGCTCACAGTACAGCTATCGTATAGACTCTTATTAGAACAAAAAATTAACACTCAAAAAGGCAGCACTTTTGAGACTTCACTGTATATTTTGCATGAGCTTTCGTGTTGTTGTTTTTTTGGAAGCAAACGAGAACTATATAAAACTTCGACAAAGAAATATCGCAATACTGATTTTGTTTTATTAAAAGTCCGATGTGATCAAATATCCTAAAGAACGATACAATAATCGGGTGAATTTTGTGAACAAGTGGGTGAATTATGCCCCTTAAAATGTTCGTATTTTGAAGAAATTTGACATGTTTGATTGACAAATAAAGACTTCCTTATGATGGAAAGCCACACATTATTATTTTAAGTAACAAATTTGAGAGATCTTCAATGTTAATATATTTGTTCATCGTATATGCTAAACCCCTCGCTGTCCCCCATTCACCTGCCCGACCTGCCCTGTATTGATGGTGTGTGAGGCACTTTGGCCGTCTACACAGGCCCTGGAAGGGGACAGAGTTCAAACTTTGTCGGGTGACGTTCCCGGGGATATCAAGTTGTAACGTGTGTGCTAGTGAATTGCATCATATTTCTTCACAGCAACTGAAGTCTCCGTATTAGTGAGGTAGCTTAGGGCCATATTTTGGAAAGATCGTGACACGCTGGACCAAAACACCAAACTTGGCACACCCATCACTTGAGACATATAGAACAATATCAGAAGGGGTGCCCGTTGCTCTGGGCTCTGTGATGCCCTCTGGTCCCCAAAAGGGCATCTGAGGGGCAATATTGCTATTCAAAGAATAGTTAGCCTCCCAACAGCTTCGTTATTTTTATTATCCTTAAGGCTGGGAAGCTGAAACTTGCCACACTGTATCACTGGTTCAAGCCCTACTAGAAAATGTCACAAAATCCAAGATGGCCGCCATGATGACAACATTTTCCAAAAATAAGCCATTTTCCTGACGATTTTTCGGTCATATTTTTCGATTTTTTTTATTTATGCAATTTCTCCGCAAAAACTGCGTGATAAATTAGTAAATATTATTGTGATGTGAAATAAAATAGTTTTTGTCCACTTTTCATCGCGAAAAAGCAGAAATTTTGAAGAAATATGACAAAAACATCAATTTTCTGGTACCCCACGTGGCCGCCATCTTGAATTTACCCATGATACTCTGCTCGGGGGGTCATGTATATAGGCTCAAAATGACCCCAATATGATAAACGATAAAGTCCTGGAGTTTCAGTTCTCCATTTTTTGTCGTTCCGGAGATAGCGCAGAATATTTGGTGGGGGGCCCAGGCCAGGTAGGGTTAATTTTGAAGGAATACGAGGAAAACAGAACTTTCCAGTTACACCCTAATACATGTATCATCCATTTTCAATTTACTCATGATGCTCTGCTCCGAGTATTATGCTGCAGGCTCAAAATAACTTCAATATCATAAGCTATAACTGCGCTAAGTTACAGCTCTCAACGTTTATTCATTTTGGATCACCAGGGAAAAATTCTCTTAGAAGGAAGTGGGGTGGCTGAAACCACCTAAACCAATTAAGTTTACATAATCGCCTGTGTAAAAGGAAACAATCGCCCCTATTTTCATGTAAAACTTGAACTGTGATTCAGCTTTCCGTCTCGTAAAATGGAGGGAAAAGCTGGACATACTCAAGGCTGGCCAGGTTAGTTTTTCTGGGTTATTCTTTCATTTACCAGGTTTACCCCATGTTGAAGCGTTTACTCCATCAGACGTCCTCAACGCTCACCCATTAACATTCGATGCGTTATTTGTTTGATCTGATCTGTCATCACAGCACCCGAGCTAGCGTATCTAATTCCGCTTAAGCCGGTGGTAGGGGCCGTGTGGATATTTCATAATCTCCACATGAACCGCTACAATAAATGCGCGGCTGAGATACTAAGGCTACATCCGAGAATCCACCGTATTCTCGGGACTGCATGTTTGGTGCTGAGGGAAGCTTTCCTGTTGATATGAGTCATATGGTTGCTTTTTAGTCGCCAGACGTCGTCAATTTCTCCCACCGCTTGCTTATCGCTCCAATTTCAATCTTTCTACTTTCAAGTTTGAGAGATGAATAGCTGATTTTTTTGTCTAAAACTACATCTAATATATTCCACTGGGTGCCAAGACCATTACATATATATGTGCATGGTTCAGCACCCGTGCATTACTCTAATTATATGCCGGTTGTGCATGTACACTGTAAGAAAAATGATACTGAAAGGGGAGGGTCAATTGTGTTTAGTGGATTCAGATCCAGTCCCCCCCTCCTTTTCCCAATGAATTTTTCTCTGGGGCTCGCAACTGTTTAAAGCTAGCACTTTGTGTCTTTATAACAAATCAAATTAGGGACATTTTATTCTCGGAAAAGAGCATCATGGGTAAATTCAGATTTGACGAAACGTGTACCTCGAAAATTTTGTTTTTGGAGTGTTTCCTCAAAATTGGTGTATTATTCTACGTAAAACTACCCAATAATATCTTAAATCACATCAGATGATTAATTACTAATTCGCAAGGTAATTTAGGCAAAGAAAATTGCACAAGTAAAAAGTTTGAAAAATGGATTCGAAAAATCAGAAAAATGGCTTATTTTTATAAAATGACGTCACCGTGACATCATCATAGAGACCATCTTGAATTTTGTTACATTTTCTGGTAGCACTTGAACCCTAGATATAGTGTGGCAAGTTTCAGCTTCCTAGCCTCAAGGATAATAAAAATAATGAAGATATTGGTAAGCTATCTATTTTTTAATTGGTAATATTTCCCCTTAACCCTACCTGGCCTGGAGGGGGGACATTATGCCCCCCCCCCCCATCAAACTGAAACCCCGTGACTTTATAGTTTATCATCTTGTGGTCATTCTGAGCCCATTTGCATAACCCCCGAGCAGGGGATCATGGGTAAATTCAAGATGGCGGTCACGTGGGGTACAAGAAAATTGATGTTTTTGTCATATTCCTTCAAAATTTATGCTTTTCCGCGATGAAAAATGGGCGAAAACTATTTTATTTCACATCACATTAATATTTACTAATTTATCATGCAGTTTTTGCGGAGAAATTGCATAAATAAAAAATTCGGAAAATCTGACCGGAAAGTCAACCAAAAAATGCGGTTTTTGAAAAATGACGTCATTAGAGCGGCCATCTTGGATTTTTTTTTTACATTTTCTGGTAGAGCTTGACCCAGGGGTATATTGTGGTAAGTTTCAGCCTCCTACATATAACTCAAGGAGTAAGAGAATGGCCTCCAGGCCACGACAGGTCCCAAAAAGCCCAGACCAGATAGGGTTAAATGCCCTTTTGGGGGCCAGAGGGCGTCACATGATCCAAAGTGATGGGCACCCCTTCTGATATTGTTTTGTATGCCTCAGGTGATGGATGTGCCAAGTTTGGTGCTTTGGTCCAGCGTGTCACGATCTTTTTGCTAAGCCACCTCACTACATGTATATGGGAAAAGCAAGATGCATACGTCTACATGGCTTTTTCTGCACACCATCCTTGATTTTCCTGGCAGGCCGTATTACTGACACAACAGCATTTGAAACCTCTGTTTAACATTATCGTATCGATGTAACAATCTGTGTTCACATTTACCTGGAGGTGTGGAAGTGTTTAGTTTATTTTTAGCATGTCCAGCTGTGAAGTTCCTGTTCAGCATACGGTAAACATTCCAAATATTCGATCACATACGCGGCCGTAATATTATCGAAAATCATTTTTCATTTCATGTATGCATGTTTATAAACTAGATAAATTTAAAATAAGAGTCTTTAATTAACCAATAATGTCTTAATCGATATATTGTTATTACTTTCAGGTCAATGGCACCCTTGCCGTCAAGAAGAAAGGCTGCATCAACAGGCGCCCGTCGGGATTTTAGGGTCCATTTCAGGGCCACCCAACATCAAGATACATTTCCATGAGGACACTAAACGGGTCAATACTTGGAGAATATATTTCATAAAATTTGTGAAATAAAGGATCATGAAATACAGTGTCTTTTTTTTTTTTGTTTGCGTGTGTGGTATTTTATTCACCTCATATATATGTAATAAATGGGATATATTTTTAAATATTCCCGTACTATTGCGACCTGTTCATGTTGGCTCAATGGCTTTGTTCGTCGCACCACAAAAGGTACCTATAACTGTAAAATCGTGAGACACTTTATGTGTTTTAAAGTAAATCACTAGTGTCTCACATTAAAACACTAGTGTTTTATTCTATCTGGAAAAGTGTTTATAAAAATAAAGTGTTTTATATTAAAACACTTTTCACAAAAAGTGTTTCAGTTCTAAACACTTTGTAAAGGTGCCAAGGTGAAGTGTTTTAGAATAAAACACGTGTGTCTTAGAATAAAACACTGGTGTGTTTTAGAATAAAACACTGGTGTTTTACTGGACTTAAAAGTGTTTTGTATGTTTGTTTGAATTGACGGCTGGTAATCCAAATTTTATGTTTCTGGAGAGCTGTTTATATCGTATTCTAAAACATTGACAAGTATCTCATATACCCGAATACTGTAAGTTACTGGAAAATTGAATTACTTTGGATCTGTATTAACTTTGAACCGTAACATAGTAATAATAATAACAATAATATCTATCTGTACGACTATTGTTTTGACAAATCTCTCATAACAATGGAAATAAAATAAAGCAATCACAATCATGAATGTTGAACTGTTGAACACCAGACACTTGTGAAATCCCCTGTATTTATTTATTTAAAAAACTTCAAAGACGTTTCCATAGATCTAAATTTGCATGACTACCACATGAGAGCAATTATATAAGATTGTATTATCAGACATATTTATTACTGTATGCACTTCTACCTTATTGCCGTGTGTGGATGACTTCGGTGCACTCGCGGTTCGCTTGGGGCTCCAATAGACTGGAGGGGTCTCCCACAAATCAGTTGGACGTGGAACCAGACGACCTATCGTTGAAAGCGCGATCTGAATTTGTCCGTTAACTTTCATCGACTTGATGGAATTCAGCTGACGTGAGACTACAGGGCTCTAGGTATGTTTTAATTTAGCTGATTTTTTCTCTATGTGGCTAGAGTAGAACGGGCTATGATACTGTTTGCGTATATTTCAGACAAAATACACGTTGATTGAAAGTTGAACACTATGGTAGCAACAACCACAACAACAACAACATATTCCGTGAACTGTGTCCTGAAATGCTATCTATATCTAGTGTATATACACGCCATTCAGTTTATCTAAGATGAAAGATGTAGCGAAGTTTGCAAACTTTTATTGTATGTTGCTTGCCCTTGCAGTTACACCGAATTTCCTTTGTTGATAAGTTTGAGCGCAGCACTTGACGGTTGACCCCAAAACCTTACCAGCTGTGTGTGTGTGTGTCAGAGTGACCCTTAATACATATCACGGCTTTACATATGTGTGTGTCAGTCATGGGGACAGTGAACTTGAAAAGTCTTGTCATTTGTTATGTAGATATACGCCATTACATGTATACGAAGGAATAATTATCACATTCAGTTTGTAAGTGTTAAGAATGTAATTTTCAATGCTTTTTTTGTTCCATTTCTATAGAGATTGGTACTGCTGAGGGATCCAGGGAACAATGACAGGGAGCACCATCATAGCGAATTGAATGATGATACCATGCCTTCAACTACTGGTATGTAAACTTATCTCATTTATACTCATGTTACAGAAAAAAACGCGCATGGGTTCCTGCTTATCGCGACAAAATTGACGATGGTTCACAGCCAGACAAAAGTGACGGCCCATCACCTTTTCCATGGTGATCAGACCTGCTGGCTATCACGTTTAAAAGGTGATGAGTTAGAGCCATCGTCTTTAAATGGTGACATCCATCAGCCAATTAGGGCGATGATATTTCCTCATCACCTCAGACGTGATGGTCGTCATTTTTAACGGTGATCATAAAAAAGGTGACGGTTCTAACTCATCACCTTTTCGGGGTGATCGTTATCACCTTTCGTCTGGCTGTGTTTGCTGAGGGGGCGGGGATCAACCTGGTATGCAAATCATATGCTTCAACGTCATTATCTGTTTATAGTCCTCAAATTTCTGGTGGTTTCTTTGTTATTTGTTGGTACCGGTAATGTAATATTATAGTTCCCATAGGTTCATTTGAATATATATTTTTTTTTCAAAATGGAGATTTTTTTATGAAAAAAATGTCTTAATCATTAGGTCGTTTATAATAAGTTACCGGTGTATGTCAATTGCCAGTTACTCGCCTGTTTACTTGTGTTACGAATTAATAATTCAGGATTGGTCGTTTTATGTTGCAGGATTCGGCAGATGTAGAAGTGTACTGTCAGTGGGATGTGCTTTTGCGGACAATGCTTCTGGATGGAGATTAACATGCCTTCCATTTCAAATTACACAGAACTTCCGAAAATAACAGACTGAATCGTTTCATGTGTGATGTTATATTGTGCAGGATACTCGTGCATTTTACGCAGGTCTTCCAGGGTGAAGATTTTTAATAGAGCTGAGTTACTTATATCCTACATGTTTGACATGGATTTCACCAAAATATATCCCCTGTACATGTGTTCATGGGACGAAAGGCAAGTAACATTCGGGGAACAGTTTAAGTTTGTGGGAACTTGGCAATTGTGACGGTACGGGACGCCATGTACATGTTTGTCTGATGTTAGTTTTATACAGATGTTCAGTTTCACTTGTCTGTAATCTTGTCCAGACATTTTCTAGTATAAATTGTATTGAGAAATCTGATTTGACCAATGTAGCTTGCTGATTTTTTGCAGGTTGATTGTGAATACAATTAAAAATGTCTCAATATCTTGAATGATTTAAAATAAATATATATGTTAATCTCAGTTTGTTTGTTATTTTACGTGCATGAATTTGAAAGTGACTTGATTAAAAACACTAGTGTTTTAATTATAAACACTTTTTCAAAGTGTTTTGATTATAAACATTCAAAGTGTTTTTAAAGTGGGGACAAGCTCATAAACACTTCAAGTGATTTATTTTAAAACACTTTTGAGTGTTTAATTTTAAAACAGTTTAAATGTTTTGTTTTGAAACACTTGAATTGTTTTGCATTGAGACACTTCAAGTGTTTTATTTTAAATCACTACTGTTTTAAGGTAAAGCACTGCTGTTTTAAGGCAAAACACTGTATATGTTTTAAAACAGAGCACTTCATATGTTTTTAAAGTGGGGACAAATATGTGATTATAAAGTGTTTTGTTTTAAATCACTTTCAGTTTACAGTGTACCTGCATCAGTCTATTATACTACCGGCATCAGTCTATCGATATAAATAAATGTCTAATGCGAAGGTAAGTTATTGTTTTCTATTTATCGAGGAACAGCTCACTGGACTCCATTTCCTGCTGGAATAAGCTCATCTAATTTATCAACAATTATCGGTACGCCGTCTAGTAAACTGTTCAACAAAGGTCTATTATTACAGGGATATCCGTGATTATTATCATTGTCTCCTACAAATCCTTTCTCAGGTCATTCCTGATTACAAAACAATTGATATATAATCTTTTTGAGAAGTATGTGTGTATATTTATATCGGTACCATGAAATGTTACCGTCCACGTGTATATTTTCCCGCCAAAAAAACAAAACACGGGGTCAATATCCGGGTACCATGTCTTCGTGCCAAATGGATATGCGTAAATGGTTCTCGTTTTCAACATAAGATTGCCGGCTTTAGCACGTGTGTACCTCTTCCATGGACAATTCAAATACATGTACACATTAAAACAAGTCTGGTCAACGATAATTGCCATAATCATTTCCTGGCATAGCAGATTTAATATCAACGACAGCCATCAAATACTGCGGAGGAAAATATAGCTTGAATGTTTACTGGGAGGAGGGGGTCGCTCAATCGTTTATTATTTCAACAACGAATATCCAAACATCCTCTTTTCTCGTTTCATGTAAATGAACGTTAGCGACTCCTGTCTTGATTTTTCTCCACGTCAGTAATTATATCAGGTCACAGATAATCAACAACAAGCATCAAATACTGGAGAGAAAAATACAGCTCGAATGTTCATGGTGCAGTTTTACTCTGATTTATTTTTCAAACACACTTCTTTTCTCCTTTCCTACCCTTGTTTCTTCTCCAAATTCAGGTGTACTATAAGGTAAGTGCCTGCGGTGATGATGAACAAACCTAAGGTAAGTGCGAACGATGAAAGATGAACTGGTAGTGGCCAACCTCAAGGAATTCCCAAATGAAGAGAATTTGGAATGCCATTACGAAACAGGTGTGTGGATTACGGACCTTTGGAAACTCTCAATAGACGACGGCTACCCAATGAATGGCGAATCTGAAGCATTTAATCATGGGGTATACTTTTCTGTTGTTTTAAATCTATTACTATTATCAAATAAATATCGTCGAATATGACATTCTCTCCTCGTAAATAAAAACTACAGAAAAATAAGAACCTTAGAAAAACCATCGAATGTCCGACATCTGCAGGGATGAGATTGTATATCCAATATATATATCTGATGAGCGTAATTATCGACAATAGCGCCACTGACGATATCGTCAATCAATGAAAGAGCAGGTGCACTTTTTCCATTACGTTCTCAGTTGACTGTCGAAGTAAATTAAATAGTATTCCACGAGTTTTCGGGATCAAGGTCGTGAGGCTGGAGTCACGGTTTATGCTTGATGGAGCCAAAGCTCTGTGGGCTGATGGAGGCCAATCTCCATAGACTTACAGAGTCGCAGCTCCGTGGACAGAAATCCAGATTGTAATTACAAAAAAAACACAACAAATAGATGAAAGGCTTTTACTGCCGATCATTAAATATGATTGGTCTCTTGATGGGGCTAATCATGATTATTTGCCATTTTAATGTGCATATGAAAGAGGCTTGAACTACAATTTTGAGTTTCGTTAACAATAACATACTCGGATTATACCATCTTGCTGTAAACGACATTATTCTCAAATGCTGCAGATTATCATTCTAATTTGCCCAACCTTAGTGTTATGGACTTACAAACTCTCAACATCCATGGCTGTCTTCACAAGTACCGGGAATGGGAGAAGATTCCAATCTGTCATCTGTCGCTGACCACCAAGAATGATATACATTTATTACTTACCTTAATTCATAGACCGTATAGTTGAACGAATGCATGCAGTTAGTAAAAGATTTGCAGGAAATATAAAAGGGTAAAATTAGCTTTCGCTATGCCATGCAGTAACATAATCTCGGAAATACTAAAATTGTAAATTGGAGGTTTAACTCTCACACCAAGAAATATAATATGTTCAAATATTTCAACTCAGACAACAATAAAATTCAATTGAAACAAGAAACATAACATCGGCAACGCGTCTCTCGTTATAGTGTCTGAAATAAAAATAAAAATAGGCATGAGATTAGTTCGGCTTTATTCCTAAATAAATGCATAATATTGAAAATTTGTCTAAATGGCAAAATAAACGTGTACGAGATAACTTTACCGACAGCACAGATAAATATATATTCTGGAAATTATTCAACAATATTGAATAATAGGCTAACTTTTTCTTTACATCGTATCACCCAATCTTATAGACAGGTTTACAGTCACCTACGTGACAGATCATATCGCGGGATGCAAATAAAATACTAGAGGTGGAGAAATAATATCCCCCCTTTTTTTTCCAAGAGAAAACCGAAATGTTAAATTGAAACCGGAGGGTTTCTATGTTGCTTTGGAAGTAACGCGGACCTGTGAGAAAGCATTTTTTCGTGCAGACTTCACGAAAGATATCTTTAAAGATTGCTTTCAAAATTTGATTTAGAGTTTTTCACCAGCAAGAGGCAATTGAAAGGGGTTTCAAATTAACGTTGCAGTGTTATGGGTTTGTGTGTTAATGTGTGGCCCCTGTTCGTCCTGTAAATTTCACATACCCTCATTCAAACTTGTTCTATCTTGGCTTTGATCGCTTTTCTAGGTGGCGACAAAACACTGAAGCCGTGACGGGGACAAGTAGGCCCCTAACAGAGAAACAGTTCTATCATTGTCCGTCCATATATCATCCGTTTATTGAACAAAATCGCAGACATCGGACACACCACTCTAGGTTTTACAGAATGCACTGAATACATGTATATAAACAATGCAAAGCACGTGGCAAGTTACAATAAATTCTATAACACGGGAAGGCCGCGCTGCGGGGAAGTAGATTTGACCCGGCGCATTTTATAATAGTAACATCGGTTTCTGTATGTTGTTCATTTCTGCTCGCGAAAATGAACATGCGAAAACGAACGTGCAAAAATGAACGTCAGAGTGCATTCAAAAATGAACGTTCTAGTGTTCATTTTCTGACGCTGCTCTGTAAAATGAACGACCTGACGCATGCGGAAATGAACGACCTCCTGTTCAAAAATGAACACGTTCGCGTCAAAACTTTTGACACGCTCCCTAACCAGAGCGAGGAGCCAGATGGTCACTTAATATGGACATATAGACGTTAGATCCGACATACGACTTTTCCATCATAGCTTTCTAGATTTGTATCTGATACCGCTTATGCCGGTGCTAGGGGCCGTGTGGTCATGTCATCCAAGTTGCCACACGATCAGGTACAATAAAAGCGTACCTGAGTTACAACACATACCACGAATCGTTAGATTCTTGGTATGTGCTTTAGAATAGGTTAACCAGAAGTCTATACTGTGAAGTCATGTGGCTCTATCAGTATGTCGGCACCTCTTCCCACTTCCCTTATATGTGTTATAATTGAATTGTCCACGAAAGAATTTCAGCGTCAATAAAACAAAACAAAAAACGATCGACAGCTAGCATAAATTCCAAACGGGCATTCCCTTTTTTTAGTTCGTTTCTTACAAGAGAAAAGCGATCAACAGTTTTCATTAATGTTAGCAATACCTCACATGAAGAGTATTAATCCAGAGGAAACGATCACTGTCATTAAATATTGCGATCTCATGATGTTTAATAACAGCAGGTAGACGAAGATCATAAAAACGCATTTAATATTACTTTTTCCTTACAAGGAATAGGATATCTTATCGGACTCAATATACAAATCATACAATAATCCCCTGGTGACGTGTTGAAATGGCACTGTCTTTAACATTGGTCAAACTATCTAGTTAAACGATTTTCCATATCGATCTTCTAACATCAATGACACCTGAGCGTAACTGATTTCTGTTGACAATTGTAATGTCTACAATGGCGTGTGTCTTTACATGCATATATTGGATTAATTGTCGACTGTTTCGATCGAAGAAGGTCTCGTGGTGCATTGAATGATCAGATTATATCAAACTGTGGACTGTGATGGTTGACAGCTTAAAAGCACCTAGGAACAATTGAAGCGATATGCAAGAGGTGGGAAAAATTGATGACGTCTGACGAGTTAAAAGCAACCGTATGACTCCAGCCGCGAGTTTATTGCAGCTGTTCATGTGGAGTCTGTGAAGTAACCACACGACCCCTAGCACCGGCTTAAGCGGAATTAGAAACGCTAGCTCTGGAGCTGGGATGACATCAGCTCAACCAAATAACTCATCTGATGTTAATGGATAAGCATCGAGGACGTCTGATGGAAAAAACGCCTCAACATGGGGTAAACCTGGTTAATACATGTGACTGGATCATTTCACAGTCAATTTATATTGATTCCGTACTCGAAGGTCTACTATCCAAACATTATCCTATATTAAGATAAGGCCGGTACCTAAGGGATGTAACCCTCTGCAGAAGTATCACGTGACACTTTCTCTGCCATTCTAAGCCGATTAGTGTTTGAAAGACTAATGGCACAATTCCATCTAGTCATGATGGTAGCGTACTCGCTTCTTGAAAGCAAGCTGGGATAGGGTTACTATACGTCTATGGCGTTAGGAAGGCTATTTCTAGACTGATGCGGTCTGCACTACTATATTTAAAAACACTAGGTATGTGCTAATGTACCAATTGTCTCATGAGAATATACCACCTTTATTTTTATATCACACTATCTAAGCTTCGGTGCTCTCAAATGATTTATTGATCTGTTTTCGTACAACAGATCGCCTACTCCATCTAACGCTGAATCCAGCAAGCTCTAAGATAGGCCTATTGTTTAAGAAAATTTGAAAATCTGAGAATCAAGATATGTGATACATGTACCATCGTCGTCTTTATTATGATCCAAGGACCTGAGTCATATAACAACAGTAGCGTCCAATTTGGAAAAAATCAAAGTATGCATAAACATACGCTAGTTTCGTGCAAGAGACAGCGGTCAAACAGTTTCAATGATGCCGGCAAGACATCATGATGTTCCAAAACTATCAAATACGTATAGCTGTTCAGTATTCTTAATCCATATGATTTTAGTTGCAAAATCTAAAAGTAAAAAGTACCGATACGGTACCAAAATCACTGGACAACACTTCAAGGATACGCAAGTTTGTTGTTGTTGTTGTTGTTGTTGTTGTTGTAGCAAACTGTGTCACTGTTGGAAAACTTCAATAACTTGAGAAAAAAAATAACAGCAAGCTGTAATTCAGTCTAAATGGATGCAATATTGATGAAATCTTGATGAATGTTTAAATGCATTGTATCAATTTTCGGTACACAAGTTATATTACAAGAACAACAACAATGACAGACTAGCTTCCCAGTAAGAGCCCTAGATAACTAATCCTGGAACATAAATTTGGAATAATGTCCCCTGGCAGTACCCGGAAGCAAAGTCACTATCCAGTGGACAACCGGTAGTTGTAGTAGAAGATCGAGGATGGTACGGCAAGAAATGGCTTGAAATATTGCATTGTATTGCAACATTTTAAATCTGGGAGCTCTGTAATATGTGACACAGTACATGTGCCGTCTGAGTGGAAGAATATGTCTCTGTTCAAGTAGTTGATATTTGTTGAAGTAGTTGATGTTTTTAGGTGCATAGGGAAAGGCGATTGTCATGACATTTCGCCAATAGCTGTAAATTTTTATGCGCGGTTCTATGATTTATCAATCCATATACGTATCAAACTATTTTAATTTATCTATAAGAAACTTTTTTTTCGATTTTATCTCAGCATTTGTGATTGCAAATTTGTACAAATTCAGTCTACAACTTCCAACTACTTGTACATCAGGACGACAACTACTTGCACAAGCGATAAAATCATGTCACTGTATGAAGACTTGTACAAAATATCCACGCCATCTGTTGGTACACGGTTTGTTGTATAATTTGGATAAGAGGTTTCTGCAGGTGCTGTCATCTTTTCCAAGTCTCGGAACTGAAGGAGGAAACCAAAAACAAACCGTCCAAAACTCAATGTTTGCGAAAGGTATTGATTCACCAATGTTTGATTACGGTTTTAAAGGTTTCTGTCGCATCTCGCGGACATGATTTACCCCCAAATTAATAATATTAATACCACTGTGCCCTATATTTCCTTCCTTGAGCTCACTCGTGTGAGGGTCATATCTGTTTTCCTCATTTTGCCAAAACACGTTTATCAAATATCAACTACCGGTTGTCCACTGGACAGTGATTTAGCATCCAGGAACTGCTAGGAGACATTATCCCCCGTGATATCTGTAATCAAATTTAATTTTATCCGCTCCATCGCTACATGCAAAAATGTCCCCCCGCCCCTTTCCGATAGTGTGGGACGGATTGGCCATCAGTATTACCTGCATTGCGTCCCAGTGCTTGTCGAGAATAGTTGGATGGAACACTTTCAACATGATCTTGTTGAGGAATAACATTCTCAGTACAGGCGGGACTCTTCGGCCATGAACTCCCCGGTAGTGGAGATTAAGGACAAATATAGTCATGATGGTAGAAATGGACACCACACAGAGAACGGCGGCAAAATATCGTTCTGTAAATTAAAAAAAATAAAGTATGAGAAATGCATTGTGGCCACCGATACTGGGAACAGAAAACGTTGATGTTAGTTAAGAAGAACATATAACGTATGGCCTTAACCCCCCTAGGCCTGTTTGAAACGGCAACAAATTAATTAAGAGCTGTCACCCCGTAACTGTATATCCTACCCAATCTAGGTAAACCAAGATGGTAAATAAGGGGAATATATATCTGAGTTTACTTAGATTGTATCCTATCATATTGGGTCATTGTGAGCCTATTTGCATATCCCTCCGCGCAGAGGATCACTGGAAAATTCAAAATGAGGGTGTGGCTGAAAAGTTACGCTTTCGTCGTTTTCTTTATTTAGCCAAAATTTCGCTTGCAGATGAGAGTACAATAAAATGGTGGTCACTACCGGTCCTTTGATATAATAGTTAAGAGAAACCAAAATTGCAGATAGGACACCGAAAGTACTCACGAAGGAGGGGTACGACCTCGGATGTAGTGGGCATTTCTTGAGACAACATTAACATGAACACCGTCTGTGTCAGAAGAGCTGTGACGGAGAGTGATACTTTTTCTCCAGAGGCAGGCGGCAAACAGAACGACAAAATTGCAACCAGGGCGATCAGTACGGTTGGAAAGATGATATTGAAGACATAATATATGGGACGTCGTTCGAGTACAACTTCAATTGTCACTTGGGGGAAAACGCCGTGGCTGTAGGTAAACTCTTCTCGCTTTGTTGGCAGATCCAGTAAATCCCATTCTCCATTGTGGATATAGTTGCTCATGTCTCCTTTTTCTTCCTTGGCATAGATGTCAATGTCTTCCTTGGCATAGACCCACGACGTGAAGGTAAGATGACATTTCTGAAGGTCAAACGGAAAGTGGGTCATGTCGATCTTGCACGTGGCTGTAATCATGGCGGGAAAATTATATGACACCGATCCATCACTAGAAATCCGCGCCGCGTAATCCACCATCCTATGTAGAGGTTCTCCCGTCCTGCAAAATATTTGGACTGTTTAACTAAAACATAAAGGGTCAGATGCCCATTCGGTATACAGGTGAGTTCTGACATGATGGGGGGGACCAGTAACAAATCATTTGTGTCCCCAAGAAATAGTTTGTTGTCGTCATGCTTTCACATACGGTAGTTCGAGGAAACGGTTGTTGAAAGATTCAAGGTTGAAGACTTGAAGAGATAGTAGGGTCTATGTTGCTAGCTTTATAGTCACATAATTTTGATGATTATGGAAAACCAAGGGACATTTGTATCAGAACTAATCGAGACTAGAGTCTACTGTGTCTCTCTAGTAAATACTTACCCCTCGTAGAGTGTTATATCCGGTATCCAGAGACGATCCGCCGACACGGAAATATTCTCACAGTCCCAGTCCGACTGGTTCCATTGTAACCGACAGTCTGACCAACTCTGAAATCACACCGGTACCCCATGAATAGTTATATGCATACCTCTCAAAGAACCTGACAACAACAGCGCTCGGGAACAATTACTGTGGCGTGATAGACGAATTCAAACAAGAAATTCAAGTTTTAAAGATTGATGAGATATTGTCTATATCCCCTGCCTCCAATAGCCACTGTGATAGGTCCAAACACGAGAAAATCCATACAACTGATGAAGCGGTCTGTCCAGCACACATAATCTTGCATTAATTACTAGCGTGTCCTAGTCACTACTCCACCCAGAAATGGCACCAAAATGCATTGAAGTAAAAAATGATCATCCACTTGGCACCCCATTATGTCAGGCTACTGGTCCGTCAGGTTACTGGTCCCCCATTCTGCCGGATTACTGGTCCCCATTATGTTGGGTTACTGGTCCGTCAGGCAACTGATCCCCCATTATGTCAGGTTCTGGTCTCCCATTATATCAGGTTACTGGTCTCCCATTATATCAGGTTACTGGTCCCTCATTATGTCAGGTTACCGGTCACCCATTATGTCAAGTTACTGGTCCCCCATTATGTCAGGTGCCTGGACCCCCATTACAGGTTTTAACTGTGAATTATAAAACTTTTCTTCTTGAATATTTTCCTGGTGCTATTTTTTAGCCGTCAAATAACGAGAAAATCCAGCAAATCGGCAGGCTGTGCATTGCATTTACACTATACATGGGCTCTGTTGAATAGCTAACAAGACCTCATAGCTAGTATTTTATGTTAGATTTCACAGGTATTGCAATTCATCTTTCTGACAAGTTGTAGGTTATTCATCCAAATATAAGGTATTTAACAGATACACTCGACAAGGCAGGCTACATAACTCTGCTTCCTTGTTGCATTTTCCTGGTTTGAAAGTTACGAACGTTTAAATCGAGAAGGTGCTGTTTTGTCTCATTTACCTCGATTAGTCAAATTTAAAAGCTATAGAATTCGTTGTGGGAGAGAATAAACAAAACATTGAGGCAGGGTTTTGTGGGAGTGAAATGTGTAGAATGGGTATGCCCAGATCCAAAACCCAGCACAAAATAGCTGTAGCGACAAACAGAAGCCAGTGTGATGGATAAGAATGTCCTGGTGATTAGTGTCCTTTTTCATATCCTTTTCTATTGCAACCAAGGACGGACACTTGTCCTCAATGTGGAGAAAAGTGTCCTGGCTGAGTTAGAAGATAGGTGCCGGACACTCTTAGCCAGCGGACATTCTGAGCTTCCACACCGGGTTTTTAGTTTGTTTCTCCCATTAAATTTGTCTATTCCGAGTCCGTAGTTGCAGTTTAATTCAGTAAAACAAAGAGGGTATCTCGAGTTTCTATATTGGTGTGGTTGGGTGAGGTGGGGGTGAGTCACTTACCCATCTCATCCATGTCATAGCTTCCAGCATCTGCGTCTGTTCCTTCTGTGGAGAAGAAGTCAATCCCTTGCTTCATAAAACAGTAAATAAAGTACCGTACCGTAATAAAAGTCTTCATTTATTCTCAGCTGCATTAAATATTCAGTTGAGACTCGGCAAATCAAGCCATTCCCTATCTCGTAGAGACAAAAAGAAATATGTTGTATAGGCTGGAGAGTTGCCATACCACCGTCTGAGACGACCACGAATGAAGTGTTGCTGTTGACTTTTATCAGGAGTGAGCGAGTCTGCATATTTATTTTGCTGTTGAGTCGGATGTTATAGGGCCTAACCGCAAATCATGCATGGTAAACATCCAACGAAAACATATTGTTTAATAGATAAATCAAGCAATAAAATGCTCCAGGGATTTTATTCGAAATGGCAATGCACGAAGGTGTCGGCCATATGGCAAGCTTGAATGTGGCAATCAAGAGAACAGTCTCCACTGGCAGCTCAGCATTACTACATGTAATACATGCGATATGTTCAATAGACAGATGATGTATGCCATGTTATGGCATCCAACGAAAGTTTGATTCGTATTTGTGCCAAAACCTGCTACCTTATATTAGAAAGACACAGGGAACTACTGTACATGTACAAATGGGGTGGTTATGTTTTGATGTACTTTTCTTTTTTATGATTGTATTTTACGCAGGACCGTCTCTCGTAACTCTGTATAGAGTGGTGTTTGTACATTCTAAATTTTTATGTATGTTTTATCATGTGATGTGCAGACAGTGAAACGTAAATAAATAAACTATCTATCTATCTGTAACATAATACCTGACCTTCAGACGTGGGTAGACAAGCGTATAAGCTTGCGCGGTAGTAGTAGGGAGACGCCAAATCCATTCTTATTTTCCAGGGAGATAACTCTTGGTTCCCTTTTTGATCTGCCAGGGGGCGCTGTTTCCAGGTTAAAGGTATAGGGGACGCCCCATCGCCTTTCACCTCTGAGGCGCCTGGGGCGCCATGGGGCGCCACCAGCTGCGTGTGTATTCCTCCGCGGTGATGCGGTCTGGTGGTGATGCGGTCGCGGGAAAAAGCTTCCGCGGAGAAAAAGTAGTCCCTAGACTTCAAATACGCTGCATGGTCCGATTGGGTTGAGTGAGGTATCAAAGTGAAGCATTCGTGAAGGGGCATCCAGTCATGGGTGGGTGTATGTAAAATTTCTCCGGAAAAAAAAGCGGAACACGGACTTTACCCTTAAAATAGGGGGAAACCCCTATCAACCCTAGTCAAGAGGGCTAATATCGTGCCCCGGGCTTATTGGGACCTGCCTATCAAGTCAATGGGGTGGGTGCGTGTAAAATTAGGATTTTTTCCCGAAACTATAAAAAGCGGAATACGGACTTTACCCCTAAAATAGGGGAAAACCCCTATCAACCCTAGCCAAAAGGCCTAATATCGGTCCCCGGGCTTACTGGGACCTGCCTATCAAGTCAATGGGGTGGGTGCATGTAAAATTAGGATTTTTTCCCGAAACTATAAAAAGCGGAATACGGACTTTACCCTACAATAGGGGTCTGTATTATACAATATAAGGGAAAATGCCTGTATGGGGTATGGGGATGGTCAAATTTTTTTTGTCGTGGGCTTTACTATGGGTTGTGGGGTCGCGTTTTTCTCGTCTCGCCGAGCAAATGACAATGGGAGGGGTCCCGGAGCGAAGCGGTGAAATTTTTGGGAAAAGTCACCGAGGTCACCGTGGGGGGTATAGGCCCAACCTGGGAAATTCACACACGTTCATTGTGATATGAGTTGCTTGGATTTGTTGTTCACGTCTCGTCATTTAGAACACGATGGGAAGGGTCAAATGTTTGGAAAAAGTCACCGAGGCCTGGGTAGGCCCATAGGCCTATACTGCATGGCTATGGGTGTATAGGTCCATACGGGGTGGACGTTTTGGGGTCTAGGTGGGCCACTAATGGTCCGATGGGGTCGAGTGAGGTATCCATGTGAAGCCTATGTGAGGGGGCAACCGATGGGATGGATGTGGGGTAGGAATATCGTCATTCTGCGCATGCGCAATAGACAAAGTGTATGGAAATAGACGTTTTGGGATCTAGGGGAGCCACTAGTGGGCCGATTTGATCGAGTGAGGTATCAATGTGAAGCCTATGTGAGGGGGCATCTGATGGGGTGAGTGCGGGGTTAAAATATCGTCACTCTGCGCATGCGCAGTGGACAAAGCGTATGGAAATAGACGTTTTGGGGTCTAGGTGGGCCACTAGTGGGCTGATGGGATCGAGTGAGGTATCCATGTGAAGACTATGTGAGGGGGCTAGACTAGGGTGTCGTTTCCATTCTGCTGCGCATGTCACGTGGGTTGTGACGTCACTTCCGGGTTTCACCTCCAAACCCAGAAGAGTTCCAATGTTCTCTTAGACGTCCGGATGTTCAACCTCCGGGGTTTTTCCCGGCCCGGCCCGGCCCGCCCCGGCCGCAGCGCGCGCGCACGGGGGTGATCTGATGCCGCAGCGCGCGCGGGTTATCCGGAAGTGCGTGGGTGAATCCGCAGCGCGCGCGCGCATGAAGACCCTCATACATACCCCAATACAGGCGCAGACGTGATGTGCCCGGATGACAGACACGGACGTCGCCGAGAAAAACACATACAACACGTCACATACAGTCGCCCCCCTCAAGACCCTCATATATACCCGAAAAGATACGGACGTTACCGAAAAGACACGGACGTTACCGAAAAGACACGGACTTTACCGAAAAGACACGGACTTTACCGAAAAGACACGGACGTACCCGAAAAGACACGAAGGTGAACGACATTGTGGAAAAACCCCACAGACAGGTTAGTACATGCATTCCTATGATGTTCACAGGTTACGCCCATTCACGAAGGGCCGTCACAGGGCGTAGTAGAAAAAAGCGCATTTCTAACCTTATTGACCTTATGGCGCAAGCGAGTATAACAAGTGCCCATGACTCACACGGTGTATAAAACCCTACCCAACAGGTACACTATAAAGCCACCTCTCTAACCGTTCGCTTTTCATTCCCCACCATGGCAGCGAGCGGAACAGAGCTTGCGTTATTCCAACTGACGTCCGACGTCTACCTCATCGTCAATGACGATCACCTGGAGCTGGTCCAAGACGCACCGCAGAAGGTGAAGATTTTGTTATCGCTATCAGGCTGGACTCTATTGACACGATTGTTACAGGGAAAAGACCCCGAAAGGGATTTCATGCACGTGGAAGTCGGCGTGCACATACGCACTGCTGGAGAGGATTCCCTTTTTCCCCGGTTGGAACAGAGTGGAGGTCCCTATATCACACTCTGTCCACCCTTATGGATGGCACTGAAAGATGTACTCCCCGAGGTGGATGACTTACTACACCCCGAGGTGAAAGAAGGGACTGTGGCTACCTGGAGGCTTACACCTGGCTGCACCCTATTGTTGTACCCCAAACGAGTGGACCTCATCGATAGCGGACTTAGGTGTTGGTGTACGCCTGAACCCAAAGCGCACGTCTCTTTGTCACCGGAAGGATGGACTACCTTGAAACGGGTGTTGTTGGGTGACCTGCACGGTGATAGCATTCACCTGTGTGACGACGTCTACATTTTCTACGGTCCCTTTTTCGCTCGACTCCTATGTCTGAACGACGGTGGTTTTACCCTGGACCCCGATATATGGACGGCTTTGGAACAAGTAGTCCCCATTGTCGATAAGGTACTATCTCTATAGGAGCCACATAACCAATCAGAATAGTACGTATCACGGACTACACCCGTAGAGCTACATCTAGGCGCGCATGTGTGACATGGTCTATAAAACACGTCCCTCTGGATCCCACACCTTCATTTCTACGGTTGCAGAGCCATGACGGAGATCCAGCCCTATGCGACTCGCATTTTACAGCATGCCACCGTGGTTAATTCACTCACGGGTTACCGAGCAGTGGTCCGGTCCATGTTTGCAGATGGCGACGACAACGAGGGGCGACGCCAGATCCTGAACGAGTTCACAGAAGCGGTCCTCGACAGAGTGCACTCGATGGAGAGGTGTGCCATCACTCACCACTACTGGACTATGACAGCCATCCTTGATGCTCGGGCTATGGACCACGAGCGCTCACGCCGGAACGAGCGACGGCTGGTTGGTCTCACAATAGTCTGTGCCCTATTGACCCTGGCGCTGTGGCATTGACAGTGGGACCTCACCATAAATACGAGGGTCAGACAGAGTGTGTGTCATTCACCGTTCGTCATTGGATCAAGCATGTCACCAGTCCTACGAGCCATCCTTCCCCTTATACCCCGGGTGGGGTTACACGTCTATGAAGATAAAGTCACCCTCGTGGAAGACCGTGGAGATGTTTGCTGGTCGCGCGCTGAGACCGTATCGAATACGGTTACGCTACACCGTGACGGCTGGACCAAATTTAAACGGGTGTTGAGCGGCGAGCTCGACGGACACCTCATCCACATAGACAATGCCATCTACGTACACCGTGGACCCTTCTTCCCACGCCTGGGCCGCTACCAAGACCCTACGCGAGGCTTCACCCTAGACCCCGATCTGTGGACAGCCTTCGAGGAAGTGGTGCCTATCGTGGACCAGCTGTTTACACCGGACGAGCGGTCATCAGACGAGTTGGAGTGGGCTCGTGCCCTGAGAGAAGCAGCGGCAGAACCCAATGAACAGATATCTAGCCATGAACCAGACGACGATGCCATTGATTACCCGGCTAGACTCAGTCAGCCCAGTGACATGACCACCCAATCCTTTGATCTCACGGGATTCTCCCTATAAATACGAGAGACAGTCAAATCTGGTACCATTCACGTACTGACCATGACGGAGCATATAATACTGGCGTATCTCAGCTTGACCCCCGAGGTTTTCCTGCACGTTTATGCGGATACGGTCGATATCATGGAGGAGGTGGGAGAGATCTGTGATGCAGACGCTACACAACCGTGCCCGGCCCACATTCGTCTGTCCCGGGAGGGCTGGACCAAATTCAAACGGGTGTTGTCTGGTGAACTGGACGGCGACCTCATCCACTTGAGTCACGATGTGTACATCCGTCGCTGCCCTTTCTTTGCTCAATTGGCTCGGCTAGATGGGGGTACAGTCCATTTTACCCTTCACCCTGATCTATGGTCTGCATTGGAAGATGCCGTGGTAGATGTGGATCAAGTGCTTATCAAGCGGTCATCAGACGAGTTGGACTGGTCATTTACCATGGACACTGTGGAAGCCAACGAGGAAAATCAGAAAGAAACTCCGGCCCAAGATATACCCGTTATAAATAAACGATAGAGCCAGGGTCCATCATCATTTGTCACCATGAGGAGCTGGGAGAAGGTGTTGGATAACTTATACCACAGTCCCGACAGTCCGGCGGCCTATAGTGCATTGACGGCTCTCTATCGAGCGGCCAAACCCCAAGGGATACAACGTGCCCAAGTCCGAGATTGGTTAAGAAAACAAGACACCTATACCTCACATCGATCTGTCCGTCGCCATTTTCTACGGAACCGGGTCATCGTGGGAGGAATAGATGCCCAGTGGCAAGCGGATTTGGTCGATATGAGCGCCTTTGCCAAACACAACGATGGGAATCGGTATACCTTGACGTGCATCGATATCCTATCCAAGTATGCGTGGGTGGTACCCATCCGGACGAAAACGGGGGCGAATCTCATAGCGGCGTTCAAAGACATCTTCAAGACCGGGCGCAAACCTTTGTATTTGCAAACCGACGAAGGCACGGAATTCCTCAACAGACCGTTCCAACAGTTTCTGAAAGCCCACAAGGTGTTTTTCTTCCATACGTACAACGAGACCAAGGCTTCTGTGGTGGAAAGGTTCAACAGGACATTCAAAGGCCGCATGTATAAATATTTCACCTATAAGAATATAAGGCGGTACATCGATGTTCTCCCGAAACTTGTGAGTGGTTACAATCGAGCCTATCATCGGAGTATAGAGAGAGCCCCCATTACCGTGACCCAACGCAATGAAGCCCAAATCCGGCGTGTCTTGTACCCCAGGCAATCGCAGCGAACGCCGAAGACGGTGTACAAGGTCGGGGACCCTGTACGGATCAGTAAAGTCAAAGGTCAATTTGAGAAAAGTTACTTGCCCAACTGGAGCGATGAGCACTTCCTGATTAAACGGCGCCTACCCCAACAGCAGCGAGTCTATGAACTGGAAGATCTTCAAGGGGAACCGTTGCTAGGGACGTTTTACGAGATGGAATTACAGCCTCTCGTAAAAACAAAGCAAGACTACTACACGGTGGAGCAGATTTTGAAAACGGAACGTCGACGTGGCAAACTGTTTCATTTCGTCAAATGGCAAGGCTGGCCCAGTTCCTTCAATTCCTGGGTCGCGGCCAACCAGGTGAAATGACTATAAAGCCAGACACCACTACCGTCATCCTTCATTCCACGTTCGACCACGGTGCTATGGACAAACAGCAGCTGCCTCTGAACACAGCGTCTCCCAAAACGCGCAAAGCGCAAGTGGGCTTTGTGGTGATAGTGCTAACCCTGCTGAGTGTGTTGTACGGAGGTGTGTTTTACGACGTAGCCTATGTCAGCACGCTACTTAACCAACTGAGAACACCAGCCATCAGTGAAACCAGTCTACAGATAGCACCAGTCAACCCCGTATCGAGCCCAGTCACCACCACACCCCGTGTACAAGCCACGTCGAGCTCCACACCAAGTATACAGTCAACATCTACACCAAGTACACCAAGTACGTCTGAAGACCCACCGGATTTCATCCTCACAGTGAACAGACAACGACGACCGACGTTGTACCCACCACCATCATCACTCGCAGTGAACAGACAACGACGACCGACGTTGTACCCACCACCACCACTCCAGTTCACTCGTACGAAATTTACAAGAGCGGGTTACCACGACAGCGGATACACCTCGAACCATGGACCCTCGGTGGCAGCATCCCTTCACTTGCGTCATCGCAGGACCGACGGGCTCCGGCAAAACGCACTTCGTCCGGAAGCTCCTTCAACACGCCGACAGCATGATCACCCCACCCATTGCCCGAGTCGTGTGGTGTTACGGAGAATGGCAGGCAGCGTATGCAGCAATGCCCCACATCACGTTCGTGGAAGGCCTACCCAACCTGGCCGATTTGGAACCCGACACCTTGGTGGTTCTGGATGATCTCATGGCGGAGACGGATGCGCGGGTCACCCAACTCTTTACCAAAGGCAGCCACCATCGACGGCTCAGCATCATCTACATTGTGCAGAATCTGTTCAGTAAAAACAAAGAACATAGGAACATCAGCTTAAATGCCCACTACCTGGTGGTCTTCAAAAACCCGAGAGATACCACTCAACTGCTGCACCTGGCGAGACAGATGTATCCCGGCCGCACACCGTTTGCGTTGGAAGCCTTCAAAGATGCGACAACCCCTCAGCACGGGTATATGCTCTTCGACCTCAAGCAAGCCACCCCCGACCACCTTCGACTACGGACCGGCATCTTTCCCGGAGAGGCCCACCACGTGTACATGCAAAAATAATGTAAACACACCCACAGTGGCTCCCCCAGCTGGAGTGTGTGTTTGATGATGGGGATAATAAAAAGAATGAATACCACAGCATGGTTGACTTTGTCTCTGTTCTCTGAGGTGGATAAAAAGGGCAGAGTTGTGGGTTCTGGCATTAGTTGTACATGATGTCTGCGCGAGTACGGAAGCACGCCCCGACGCTCCGTGTATTGAAGACGGCCCCACTCGAGTTGGTCCGAACCATTGTACGCGGTGCGGACCCTGACCTTGTACGCTGTCTGTGCGAGATCGGGTACAACCTGTTAAAAGGCAACGTACCGCTGACTCCGGCTCAGAAGACCAAGTTGGCCAAGCATAAGACAGGTCTCCGAACCCTAGTCCAGAAGTGGGTCCCTCAAACACAAAAGAAAAAGGTGTTACAGAAAGGGCCGACAATGAACCACACGAAAAAAATGATCCTCGTCGAACCACGATTCCTTCAAAACCTCCAATCGCCCTACCCTGTCCCACCTACGGTGAAGACCATAAACACCCTCGATGGAGAGATGCAACAAATCTTACAGAGACCGGGGTTAAGCGACAGTGAGAAAGTACAACGGTACAATGAGACGCTTCAACGGTACATGACGTACATGGACCAATACAAAACCCTCTCTACCCCACCACCACCACCACCACCACCCCCACGTGACACACCGCCGACCTCAGCACCGCTCCAACAGCCGCCATTACCAGGGTACCACCCACAGCCCCACAGTGGGTGGAAGACGAAGTGCTGAAGAGTGTACCTGCATCGTTCAAGAAACAAGCTGGCCTGGTATTACAACGGATGAAACAGAATCCTAACATGACTTGGAATGATAAAAGCGAACTCCTGGTACAGAATCAGGTGGTCCCCGGGACCCACATGACGGATTTAGTGAATGACCTGATGCGTAAACGCAGGTCGCACACGGATCCTCGAGGATAGGAGGTCTTCGCTCAAGGCTTGAAAGACATCCATGTACCACAGGAATTGGTGGGGAACCCCCACCGCTGGGCCTTTATGCAGCGAACCCAGCAATCGCCGAGTGGCCCACTACCTTCTTGGGAATCCGAATGGGAACCGGAGTCACCCCCCAAAACTCCACCACCACAACGGGCACCTTCTTTTCAAACCTTTAAAAAACCATCCTTGATCAGGACACCCCACATCTCCAGAGCCGTGACACGTAGCAAGTCAACGCGACGAACACGATGCCGGACACAACCGCCCAAGGCCTGGAACACCTATTAAAACCAACAGCAGCAGCAGGACAGCTCAGTCGCCATGTTTTACCTCACCCTACCCAGTAACAGTTCGCTGGATGTGTTTCCTGACAACACCTTGGCCAAGTACGTGACCCAGTTACCGCAACCGTTGCATTTACCTGGGCGGTGGGAATGTGGCCTCGTGGATATCCAATACCCTTACTCGTGGTACAATGTGCGAGCCAATGAAGTCTGGTACGAGGTGACCTACGAAGGAAAAGATACCCGACTCACCCTCCCCGAAGGCCAATACGATACTCCCAAGGAGTTCATGGGTGGGCTGTCAAGACTTGCATTATAAGGCTCTACGGGAGGTCACGAATACTTCAAAACCCATCAAATCCTTTCCCTTCAAGAATCACGTGGACTTCGATTACAACGCACACAACGACAAGGCACAGCTTATCGTCAACGCCAACGCGAGTGTCGTACTGAGTCCTATCCTACAGCAAATGCTGGGTTTCGATCTACAGACGTTCGCTGGTCCCACCGCCCACCAAGGCGAGATCCCGATGGATATGAAGTCGGGTATGTACGGACTCTACGTCTACTCGGACGTGGTGGACAACCACATCGTGGGCGATATCAACACACCTCTGTTACGGGTGGTGCCCATTAAAAAGACGTATGGAGATCAAGTCACCCACAGTTTCATCCACATGCTCTACCTACCCGTACGACAAACCGACATCAACACGATCACGGTGGATATAAGAGATGACACGGGACGACCGGTAGCATTCGAACGAGGAAAAGTGGTGCTGACACTTCATTTTCGACAAGCACGTGCTCCCCACTTTGTATAATGAAGGTGCCTTACGAGTGCGATGCACGCAGCTATATGGACTATTATGCCCAACAGGCCGGCGGTGGCCTTCCGGTATTTAGTGGTGCACGCATGCAACGAGGACATGGACTGGGGAACATACTCGGGAGCATCGTCAAAATGTTCCTGCCGTTGGTGACGCGTGGGGTGAAAGCAATCGGCAAACAAGCGGTACGCAGTGGACTGCAAGTCGCCGGTGCACCGTAGGGAATAAAAGACCTGCACCACCGAGACCACGCACCAGTCGACGACCGACCCAGCGACGACGCACATCGAAGACCCAGGATATCTTTTCTTAAAACATGTCCTTGATCCACGCAGAGTCCTGTCCCTCCACCAACAGTGAATTTGATTTGTGGACCGTGCCGCCCACACAGACCAGTGCCGAACAAGGATTATGGGTGGAGCATCTCCCGCTCTCCAGCATCAACGAAACAGGGCCCATCGAGTTCACCATCAGTAATGCGGATACGGCCTATGTGGATTTAGCCCATACATACTTGTATGTGAAAGCCAAGATCGTCAATGGAGATGGCTCCAGAATCGTGGACCAAGCAACGGTGGGCCCGGCGAATCTCTGGCTGCACTCGATGTTTCAACAGGTGGATATATTTCTCAGCGACAAACTCATCAGTGACTCGACCAACACGTACCCCTATCGAGCCTACATCGAGACGCTGTTGTCGCATGGGCGAGAGGCTAAAAAATCTCAACTGACAGCCGCTTTATTCTACCAGGACACAGCCCAGCACATGGGCGTAGAGAACGACAATGTGGGATATAACAAACGGAGGGCTTTGACCGCGAACGGCGTTTCGGTGGATCTCATGGGTCGACTGCACGCAGACATGTTCATGTAAGACCGGTACCTCTTGAACAAGGTCCCCATCAAAATCCGACTGATACGGGCGCCTCCGACCTTCGCCTTGATGGCCACTAACGTAGACGGGCATGCAGCTGACTATAAGATTGTCATCGAAGACGCAGTCCTGTATGTCCGAAAAGTGAAACCGAATCCAGCCGTTCAATTGGGACACATGAAGCCTTGGAAACAAAACCAGCCCAGTACCCTATCCGACGTGTACAAACCAAAGTGTTCTCTGTGTCTGCTGGAAATATGAGCGCCAACAAAGAAAACCTGTTCCTGGGGGAACTACCCAAGCGATTGATCCTGGCCTGTGTGGAAAATACCAGTTTCAGTGGAGCCTACCCAGAGAACCCGTTTGATTTGAAACATTTCGGCATCAATTTTGTGGCCCTGCATGTGGATGGACAACAGGTCCCAGCCACGGCCTTAACACCGAACTTTGGGCGCGCGAATTTCATTCGAGCCTATCAGAGCCTGTTTACAGCCACCGGTCAAATCAACCAGGACGAAGGGAATATGATCAGTCGGGAGGACTACGCGAACGGATACACGTTGTTCTGTTTCGATCTGACCCCCACCTTAGAGAACGACCATCAGCTGGCCCTAGCCAAGCAAGGCAATATACGGTTGGAAATTCACTTTGCACGAGCCCTCGGGATCACCGTCAATGTGATCTGCTACGCCGAGTTTGACAACATCATTCAAGTGGACAAAGCGCGCAACGTCCTGTGTGACTTCTCCACCTAACATGGATACAGACCAGATAACCACCGTGCTGGAGAATGACCCAGAGACACGTATGGTGTTTCAAGGGGTGTTCGCCCGAGATGTGTTCCCATTAGACCGTATGTATCCTGCTGCTTACGTTCTCAACACGGACCCGATGGATCGGCCCGGTGAACATTGGGTGGGCGTGTACTTGACAGAACAGCAGGGCGAATACTTTGACCCGTACGGCCTGGCACCCCTCCATCCCGATTTAACAGACTTCATGGATCAAGGCACAGAGACGTGGTGTTGGAACAGTCAAACGTTGCAAAGCCTGGCCAGTAGCGTGTGCGGACAATATTGCTTGTTTTACCTGTACCATCGATGCCGGGGAAGACCCTTATCTACCATCGTACAGATGTTTGACGAGTATCCCAAGGCCGAGGACCGCGATGTACTCGTATATGACTGGGCCGCCCATCATTTCAATGTACAAGCCCCGTTCTGGGCTTAAGTTCTTTCAATGTACACAAGCCCCCTGTTCTGGGCTTAAGTTTACAAGCCCCCTGTTCTGGGCTTCAGTTCTTTCAATGTACAAGCCCCCTGTTCTGGGCTTCAGTTTTCACGTGGTTGTTCTCACGTTGTTGTTGTTACTGAATAAAAAACAAAATGAGATCTCACCAAAAAACCCTGTCTTGTGTGTTTTCTATATGAGCATAATGCATGAAACTGGCTTTGAACACCGTATTAGCCAATCAGTGGCCTAGAATGGAGCCAAAGGTAACCCATCCATGTCCAGAAAACATTACCCGGGTGTACAAGAACCCGGATGTAGGCGCGGACGTAGGCGAAAGCATCCCAGTACCCGGATGTAGGCGCAGACGTGAGCGAAATTCTAGTACCCGTCCATTGGTTCTTTTATCGATCGCTCATTGGCTCTTTTTCTCGACCGCTGATTGGTCCAAATGGAACTGCCCATCCTTCCCAGGTTAATTTACAATCCCCTTTTGGGGTTCAAGCTCTGTATATCGATGCCGCAACATTGTCTCCGAACCTTGCCGAAAGGGAGACCTTGGACCTTTTGACCTGGATGTGACCTTTGACCTTTTGACCCGACATTCATCCGCGCACTGCCGGTGATGACGCGCGCGCGCGCTGCGGCCGGAGTAACCCGCGCATCACACCCCATTCACACAGACCCTCATGCATACCCGGATGCAGGCGCAGACGTCAGCGAAATTCTGGCGGGAAAACCCCCACAGACAGGTCGGTACATGTCCTATCATGTTCCAAGGTCAGGCCCCATTCACCCAAAACGGAAGTGACGTCATACCCCTAATTTTACATGCACCCACCCATGACTGAATGCCCCTTCACGAATGCTTCACTTTGATACCTCACTCGACTCCATCGGACCATTCACCTAGACCGCAAAAACGTCTATTTCCACACCCGTTTCCCACAATTCCCTGTCTGCGCATGCGCAGAATGTGGACAACGGCCGAGACACTACTCCAGGCGGTTGCTCCCTCACATAGGCCTCACATGGATTTCCTACCCCACATCCATCCCATCGGTTGCCCCCTCACATAGGCTTCACATGGATACCTCACTCGACCCCATCGGACCATTAGTGGCCCACCTAGATCCCAAAACGTTCACCCCGTATGGACCTATACACCCATAGCCATGCAGTATAGGCCTATGGCCCTACCCAAGCCTCGGTGACTTTTTCCAAAAATTTCACCGTTTCGCTCCGGGACCCTTCCCATCGTGTTCTAAATGACGAGACGTGAAAAACAAATCCAAGCAACTCATATCACAATGAACGTGTGTGAATTTCCCAGGTTGGACCTATACGCCCCATGGCCAGCCTATGGGCCTATATACAGACCTCGGTGACTTTTCCCAAAAATTTCACCGCTTCGCTCCGGGACCCCTCCCATTGTCATTTTCTCGGCGAGACGAGAAAAACGCGACCCCACAACCCATAGTAAAGCCCACGAAAAAAATTGACCATGCCCATACCCCATACAGGCATTTTCCCTTATATTGTATAATACAGACCCCTATTGTAGGGGTAAAGTCCGCATTTCGCTTTTTATAGTTTCGGGAGAAAATCCTAATTTTACATGCACCCACCCCATTGACTTGATAGGCAGGCCCCGATAAGCCCGGGGACCGATATTAGCCCTTTTGGCTAGAGTTGATAGGGGTTTTCCCCTATTTTAGGGGTAAAGTCCGTATTCCGCTTTTTATACTTTCGGGAAAAAATCCTAATTTTACACGCACCCACCCCATTGACTTGATAGGCAGGTCCCAATAAGCCCGGGGCACGATATTAGCCCTCTTGGCTAGGTTTGATAGCGGTTTCCCCCTACTTTAGGGGTAAAGTCCGTGTTCCGCTTTTTATAGTTTGGGGAAAAAATCCTAATTTTACATGCACCCACCCATGACTGGATGCCCCTTCACGAATACCTCACTCGACCCAATCGGACCATGCAGCGTATTTGAAGTCTGGGGACTACTTTTTCTCCGCGGAAGCTTTTTCCCGCGACCGCATCACCACCAGACCGCATCACCGCGAAGGAATACACACGCCCGATTCACGCAGACCGGAAGTGACGTCATACATGACGTCACACTTCAGTACATGTCCTATCATGTTCAGTCATACGGGACTGGTGGCGCCCCCTGGCAGAAAAAGGGGAACCAAGAGTTACCTCCCTGGAAAATAAGAATGGATTTGCCGTCTCCCTACTACTCGCGGTGCAGAAGTCAACATGTGGGCGACTAATTAGTTCAGAGCACTCTGAATATCCCCTTCCCTATGTCAAATAGTATTTTATAATTTTATACACATATAACCGGAATATTATTTGTGGACAACGATTGGTGGAGTACTGGTCTATGATCAAGTTCAGTAATCTGTCTCAATAAAATGTTCAGCGAATGCCAAACATTGCATCCAATTATCATATTATTATATTACATAAACCGCGGCCGATAACAGCTACATCTCATCTTAGCTTGCTAAGGGCATTTCACGTTTCACTTGACACTACGAGCAGAAGTTTCTACGTATGATCGTGTCATGCGTTCGGATGATGCTACATCTAACAGCCACAGCTATCCACATTGGGTGATGCTGTGGCTTGAACAACAGTGTTTTACCCATTAATCCGTTCAAATCTCGGGTTGTGGCAGCCTGGTAACTCCCAAAAGTGGGTACCATTATAATGACATAGCGATCAAATTCAGTCAAAATCATATGTATGGTATGCATTTGAACTTTGGTGGGCGAGAATGATATCCATCCAAGTGCCCTTTTTGGGGTCTTAGGCGGAAGCCTGTCCCTGAATTCTGTATCCTTCAGAGATTAGGTAGAAAGTTTGGCTGGGGGCGGGGAGGAACAGGCCTGGTTTTTGTAGACTATCATTTTTATGTACCTCATTGCATGTCTTTTCGATTTCTGCTTGTGTGTCAGTGGAACATTGGTGGAATAGAGAGGTACAGGCTAGGCCAAAGATATCTGGTCTGGGCTATTTTTATGATTTTGAAAATGAGGCGGTGAGGTGCGATTGGGCCTATTTTTTTAAGTGTAGCAAAATGAAATTACAACACTCAATGCCAATATCATGTAATCTATTCGACATTCACATGGCCTGAGTATTGATGACGTCACAGTGACGTCATTCCCACATACATTTAAGCAATCAGATGAAACTAAGCCCACAATCATTAGATACACTATTTTCGTTGCAGTTCGTTGCAGTACCTTCATCAATCGTTCCTTCCTCAACACCCCGCTTTTGTCATTTTTTGGCCTATGTTTTACAAAACATGCCAACTTCGCAAAATTCGCTCGTTAAACATGTTAACCCTACCTAGCCTTGGGGTGAGAGGGACAAAATGGACCCCCTTACCAAACTTTTTGCGCGATCTCCGGAACGACAAAGAAAGGAGAGCTGAAACTCCGTGACTTTATAGTTCATCATATTGGGGTCATTTTGGGCCTATTCGCATAACCCTCGAACAGAAGATCATGGGTAAATTCAAGATGGCAGCCACGTGGGGTACCAGAAAAGTGATGTTTTTGTCATATTTCTTCAAAATTTCTGCTTTTCTGCGATGAAAATTGGACAAAAACTATTTTATTTCGAATCAAATTAATATTAGTTTTTGCCGAGAAATTGCATAAATAAAAAAATCGGAAAATCTGACCGAAAAATCGATCAAAAAATGCCGTTTTTGAAAATGACGTTACTGTGACGTCATCAAAGCGGCCATCTTGGCTTTTTTACATTTTCTGGTAGAGCTTGACCCAAGGGTTTAGTGTGAAAAATTTCTGCTCCCTAGCTCATGGGGTAAGAAAAATAATTAGGGGGGGGGGGCATTTCGCCCTCCCTCCCCCCCCTCCAAGGCCAGGACACAAGAAGCCCAGGCCAGATAGAGGGTTACACTGGTTAGTATGTACAGATCTGGACAAAAGCGAGCGTATCCGACTCCGTCGAAAACAGTCGGAGTTATATTTCTCATATTAACCGATAAGATAAGCGATAAATGCTACACAAAAAAGCAAAAAGCTGAATTCACCACATAATCATTATCTCTATATAATGAAAATCGTGTGTAGGCTTGAATGGTATATCACTTCAAAATGATAGACACTAATGGATCAGTTTAAATGGATGTTTTGTTCGAACAATGGATATAAACGCCCATTAACTCAATCAGAGTCATCTGAGATAGAAACCTCAACCAGAATTAAAAGCTTTTGTAATGATACTATTCGATCGAGGTTATCAAATTCTTATTAATATTTGAAGCTTTTGGCCGAGAGAATTGTATGTGATGCATGGATATAATAATCCTATATGATATCTCTGTCCATGATTATCCACTGAATCTGTGTTAATCGGTACATGACTCGTCCCTGGGGAGAAATTTGTTACTTTCACCGATGGTATGGAGTTCTATGCTGATTATTTCGCTGATAAATATTGTTTATCAATCTTTGTCTGCACTTACCATATCCACCATTAGCTGTATAAGTACATATGTACACCTTACCAAATCCACCATTAGCTGAATATATAAGTACATACACCTTAAGTTATCCGTAGGTCTGAATGTGCATTTGCCAACATAAAATATAATTACTAATTCAATGAATTTCTTATGGATAACAACGTATTGAATGTATTTGTGGTGACGTTTCGATGACGTTTGTGGTGACGTTTCGATGACGTTCCCATGTCGATCCTAACATCATTGCCAAACCAAATCGGTTAGGGTCGACATCGTAACGTTACCACAAACAAATTGAAGAATTATTATTCATAAAAATTTCCTTCATCTATGACTAGCTTCTAAACGCCACTGAAAATAGAATTGCCCGTAACTTACCAAATTCACAACCTGTCGTAAGTACATATCTGCATCTTACCAAATCTGGTAAGTTATAGAGATATCCGTACGTCTGACTGTGGATTTGCCAAGATACAAATAACGGTATACTGTCCGTAACTTACCAAATCCACAATCTGCCGCAAGGACATATCTAAGGTGAAGTTGATAGATCCGGACCCTCGTCCACACCTGGGGAACATGTTACGATTATAGTCCTTGAACACATCAAAAAGTAGTGACGTCTCCTTGTGGTATGTCATGGCATCGCCTGGAATATCGAATTGATATAAACTAGATGAAGAATTTATAGAAATGTTGAACAAAATGAACATGTGTAAGCCGTAGCAAACTATGAGAAATATTGGGGCTGGAACTTTGTTTAATGCCACACTCATGTTTCACACATATGGTGACAGCCAGTTTTAGAAGTGGAGAAAGCCGGAGTACCCGGCGAGAACCACCGCCTGTCTGCAAGTAACTGGCAAACTTTCACACATGCACCAGCGGGGCTCAAACCTGTGCCTGTTCAGCGGTTAGACCACTCGGCCACCGTGGGCCCAAAAATATTTCTGCAAAAAAGCTGCTACAAGAAGTTAGGCACTCTTGTTTGCTGGCAATAAATGGAGGGGGATCAAAACGGCTTATTACGCTAAGCCTCGACCGAGGGGAAAGAAAGACGAAACTACCCTATTAACCGCAAACAGAGATGCAGAAGGACGATTTCTCCATGAACGTACTGAATTCTGGACGTTGTGTGGTTCATCGCGGATTCGGTCATCGATCGGTGCGCAAAATGCAATATTATCTCCGTACGGACGAAAGTAATTGCCCATAAGCATTAACTTGACGATCTCGTTAGCTAGGCACTGGGAATTATGGTTTGTGAATAATAACATCATTAAGTACCGGTAGTACGGTATATTTGTGCAAAATAGTCGATTTAAATCAATTTATTCCCTCTGTAAACATATGAAGATCGACGGATTAATTAAACGTAACATTAAAAGGGTGGTGAAAACGATGCCGGCGTACTGACAAGAACCCATATGACCCAACACACAAACATACTGACTGCATATTTCTAAAACATCACAAGAAACAAACGTGATCCTTGTGATGATTTATATCCGACCCACGATTTGATTGTAGATGTTCATGTGGGCGTATTGAATTGCGATGACCACACGACTCCTAGCAACGGCTTGAGTATCATCTGTTGAAAAATGATGAACTATATGACCACCAGGAAACCAATTAAGGTAGGATTCACTTCTCGTTCGAACAACTGACTGTAGATCAAAGTATACTTTGCTTCTCATCGATGTTCACATGTTTTCATCTCAAAATGGTCGATTTTGCCCAATGCACTTTACTCGAAATGCTGTTATTCAAGGACCCAAATAGTCTCAACCACGCGACCCAGTATATCGATGGATAGTCCTTCGGGTAGACACACTGGCTGAGTTGGTTATTCATGTCAGTTCTTGATACAAATATTTCGAGAAAAAAAACCTGGACTCCAGGGAACATTCGCGATATGTATAAAGAAGGCAAGCTTTATGTCGCTGTTCTTATCCCGGTGGCAGATCGTTTTTAATTCCACGCTGATTTACTGATTTGCCATCTGCTCAGAGAGGAACCGTATTTGAAAACGCTCAAGAATAGGTCAGACAAGACCAGCACCTCACTCGACTTTTGTGCCAGGCATAAGAACAGCGACATAATAAACATGTGGTACTCTCTAAAAAAAGTAAGAGTGAAAATTCATCCCACTCAAAACTTGAGTGAGATTTTCACTCAACTTGAGTTACTTTTCACTCAACTTGAGTTAAATGCACTCAACTTGAGTGACATTCACTCAAGCGTAAGAGTGGAAATTCATCCCACTCAAGTTGAGTGAACTTGAGTGGTTTTAACTCAAGTTGAGTGAAAAGTAACTCAAGTTGAGTGAAAAGTAACTCAAGTTTGAGTGAACAGGTACATTTCACTCAAACTTGAGTGGAACAGTTCACTCAAGTTTTTTTAGAGAGTATTTAGACATATCGCGGATCTTTCATGCTGCCCAAGTTGGGGGTTCCCTCAAAAGCGAGCCAATCAGCATGTCAAAGCAAAAATCCTCATTCCTTGGATATCGACATGCAAATTCGAAACAACCGCGGAGAATGAAATACATGAAACACAACGGTTTGAAAACTCATTCGAATCACTAAAAAGATCCACGTAAAATACTCTGAGCATAGAACATGATAATATATTTATGTTATGGAAAACAATTCTGTCATATTTTATTTCGGCAATCTAAGTGTATGCCATTGCGGAACGCGTCCTTGCTAACCCGAACCAAATTATTTCGATATATAAATACAAACGTGTGAATACCGACATATGGGTAAATCGACCGACATTCTCTTGGGTCTCAATACTTTAATTTAAGGTATTTTGAACCACGATAAACCAGAAACCTGTCAAACCGACAATATAATCTGGTTCCTAGCATGGTCGGTTTACACAGGTTTACACATCCGCACAAGTCACATACTTGACGATTGGATCAGAGGAGTTCTCAAAATTCAATCATTTAGGAGGTCTGTGTGTTGCATAATAACCCCGAGAGTCATAATGTCATAGTCCTGTTAAATCAGGTGGGATTGTCTCTCAGGTAAAGTTAATGATATTTAGATGTTTATATTATCCATCCAGCCTATCAAATTTCAGTCCATCAACCAGTCGGCTTGGCGATTTGTCAGCCCCATAATAAATAAAGCTAAGTGCACTTGTCTGGTATGAGAGTATTAACAACATATAGTGAACATGTGAACAACTAATCGATAGGTGTTATAAAGTTGCACCCGGTACAGACCATTGAAATATGAAATACAAATGAATTAATTAACACAGGTTCGAGTTTTCTGCCAACAGATGCTGCTTTTTGTATGTGATAGCTGTCTGGAAATGTATGTATACAGATGTATTTGATTATAACTATTTTATTATTGATTCTCCTTATATTGGTATATGGATCCTTGACATAACATATATACAATACCATAATACAGTATAGTACTTGATAATTATACTTGTCCTGTCAGTTAATGCATTTGGCTATTGACCTTTATTTCGTTCATTGTTATTGTTTGTACCTTGTCTCGTGTAGGCTTCTATATTTCGGTACAATAAATGAATCTAATCTAATCTATCATGTGTACACTCAGTGACTCAGATGACCTATGCTTGCTTGCAGAGTATTACCTAAAATCGGCATACTTATTCACAAGCAAATTTCAATTCTCGATACGCAAACATAAATAATAAGAACCATTAGTTTCGGTTCTCTGAACAGAAAACTTTCCGTTCCATTGATGTTGGTAGATAATCTTTGCAGCCGACATGTATCCTTTTTTTTCAGTTTACCAACCTGAACAATTTGAAGTGCTTGTAAATATAATTAAGTCTTATGTTTTCTTTATCGTTATTATTGTGGCTGGGATGTTCAAACTCACTACTCTGGGCTTTGGGCCAAGCTCTATCAGACGAGAGATCCTGAAGGATCTTGGCGCCCACCATTGTCCGATAATTGTAAGCTAATGACAAGAGGATCTTTTTGTCCATTGTTACTAAGAACAAACGATTGATTTGTAATTTTGTTCACAGAATTTCGAATCTGAGCGAAAAAGATCGAAAAAGGGACACTGGAAAACACCAAGATATCATCTTTCTAAGAACATTCGCGATCTAAGGAGTTTCACGATTTCTAGAAACTGTACTTATGTCAGTTGTAATAGTATAAGAGAAAAGAGCAAAGTTAGTCTGAAAGTGAATGTCCGGAGGATCATTCGTCTTCGTTTTGTAGTATTTTTTTTTGCACATGTCATCATTGGGTACTGGAAGCGAAGACAAATGTCTTTGACCCTTTGGCATGAGCTATGAAATATACTTAAGATTTTATAATTAGGGACGAATGCTAAATCTGATCTGTTTACTGGGTTAGTTTGAGATATATCTTTTTTAAGATACCATCCTCGAAAATAGTAACATGGTACAATACTTAATACTGAAGGGATCCGCGCATTAATGTTGAAACATCGAAAGTGTCTGAATCCTGATTATCTCCCTTGGATCGAAACACGCAGTAGTCTAAAGTTGTCGAGTTTTAACGTTGTGTCACAAGAGTGACGTCCCTTCATGTAGTCGATCCGTCGGCAGACGAAACAGTTCACTGGACTAAGAAAACTGATTTAAAATTTGGAAATTTGCAGTAGTTCCTGAGAAATCGCGATAACAAGGTTTCATGGGGAAATCCAAGATGGCTGCATTGTGGCCATATTGGATTTTGGAATCGGACCAGAAAAGGTATCTTGCACAACTAGACCCCACGGGGAACCCGTGTACCAAATTTGAGAAAGATCCATGAAGTAGTTCCTGAGATATCGCCATAACAAGGTTTCATGAGGAAATCCAAGATGGCTGCCTGGTGGCCATATTGGATTTTCGAATCGGACCAGAAAAGGTATCTTGCACAACTAGACCCCAAGGGGAACCTGTGTACCAAACTTGAGAAAGATCCATGCAGTACTTCCAGAGAAATGACGATAACAATGTTTCATGGGGAAATCCAAGATGGCTGCCTGGTGGCCATATTGGATTTTCGAATCGGACCAGAAAAGGCATCTTGCACAACTAGACCCCAAGGGGAACCTGTGTACCAAATTTGAGAAAGATCCATGCAGTAGTTCCTGAAAAATCACGATACGGTTTCATGGGGAAATCCAAGATGGCTGCCTGGTGGCCATATTGAATTTTCGAATCGGACAAGAAACGGCATCATGCACAACTAGACCCCAAGGGAAACCTGTATACCAAATTTGAGAAAGATCCATGCAGTAGTTCCTGAGAAATCGCGATAACAAGGTTTCATGGGGAAATCCAAGATGGCTGCCTGGTGACCATATTGGATTTTCGAATCGGACCAGAAAAGGTATCTTGCACAACTAGACCCCAAGGGAAACCAGTGTACCGAATTTGGGAAAGATCCATGAAGTAGTTCCTGAGAAATCGCGATAACAATGTTTCATGGTGAAATCCAAGATGGCCGCCTTGTGGCCATATTGGATTTTCGAATCGGACCAGAAAAGGTATCTGCACAACTAGACCCCAAGGGGAACCTGTGTACCAAATTTCATCCATGCAGTAGTTCCTGAGAAATCGCGATAACAAAGTTTCATGGGGAAATCCAAGATGGCCACCTTGTGGCCATGTTGGATGTTCGAATCGGACCAGAAAAGGCATCTTGCACAACTAGACCCCAAGGGGAACCTGTATACCAACTTTGAGAAAGATCCATGCAGTAGTTCCTGAGAAATCGCGATAACAAGGTTTCATGGGGAAATCCAAGATGGCCGCCTTGTGGCCATATTGGATGTTCGAATCGGACCAGAAAAGGTATCTGCACAACTAGATCCCAAGGGGAACCTGTGTATCAAATTTCAGAAAGATCCATGCAGTAGTTCCTGAGAAATCGCGATAACAAGGTTTCATAGGGAAATCCAAGATGGCCACCTTGTGGCCATATTGGATTTTCGAATCGGACAAGAAAAGGCATCTTGCACAACTAGACCCCAAGGGGAACCTGTATACCAACTTTGAGAAAGATCCATGCAGTAGTTCCTGAGAAATCGCGATAACAAGGTTTCATGGGGAAATCCAAGATGGCCGCCTTGTGGCCATATTGGACCTTTCGAATCGGACCAGAAAAGGTATCTGCACAACTAGACCCAAGGGGAACCTGTGTACCAAATTTCAGAAAGATCCATGCAGTAGTTCCTGAGAAATCGCGATAACAATGTTTCATGGGGAAATCCAAGATGGCCGCCTTGTGGCCATATTGGATTTTCGAATCGGACCAGAAGAAGTATCTGCACAGCTAGACCCCTAGGGGAACCTGTGTACCAAATTTGAGAAAGATCCATGCAGTAGTTTCTGAGAAATCGCGATAACAAGAATTGTTGACGGACGGACGACGGACGACGGACCACGGACAAACAGCGATTTGAACAGCCCACCATCTGGTGATGGTGGGCTAAAAAATGTCACAATGTAAAATGTTCCATTCCAAAAACGTATCTTCAGTCGACTCTTCCAATTTCGATTCATGCAGTTTCTCGGTAAGATTGTGCAGTAAATGATGAAATAATTATTTGTTGCGAAATAATTTCCACACAAAAAGAGACGAAAATTTGGAAGAAACACGATAAAAGTTTCAGTTACCCTATATGACCGCCATTTTGAATTTACCGATGATATCCAATGGGCTAACCCATGAGGAGCTATGAAGTCATGAAGTTACAGCTCTCATTTTTCCTTCGTTTTGAAGCACATCGCGGCCAA
>JAVTVY010008617.1:0-49010 GCA_036873755.1 Hanleya hanleyi
ACCAAGTATCGACCGAAACTATAATATTGCCTAAGACAATTCAGAATTTGAGATCCAGTGACCTTTAAGTACGGTACTCAATGTTGCGAACATCAGTTATAAAAGACTGAGATCTATTACTGCCTATGTTCTCTAGATCTGTAGACGAGTAACATGTTGGTGAAAAGAGTCTATTTCGGCTGGACACAATGATAGTTGTACAGTTTATCCGTATATTCACTACATGTGACAGTTCATCGCCTTGGCGGCCAGATGATCACGATCAGGGGGCACAACTCGTTGAACACCAGTCCAGTCCTTAGGTTGGAAGGTGGTGGAAACTGTGGGCAACGGTTGCACTAAATTTAATTTAAGGTTAGGTTTCGATAACGTTTGAGTATGATATGCCCGGTCTGGTTACGTGTAATACTCGCTGATCCATCATCGATTTACTGTCTTGTCTCTGGCACTTCATCTATCCTCTATCTTGCCTGCAGAAATCTATTCCAACTAATATTTAATGCAAAATGTGACGGTTTATTCTAGCACTTCATCTGTTCAATATCTGTCCCATGTTTCCTTCTCTAGGATGCTCATGGCACATCAAAGGACGAAACTAACCCACACTAATTCCAAGTCATCCAGTATATAGCGCCCTCCGGTCGTACGGACAAGATTTATATTTCTATGATCGTATAGCATAACCTACAAGGCTTAAGGCAGACTTTCCACAACCCACTTAAATATGGTATACCGTAGATTGTGCACAATGTTATCCGGGTTTATGCTCCATGCCATAAGTCATCCAAAAGGGAATATTCCACATTACGTCACAACCTCCATTATAGATTTTGAGTACATTTTTTGTAATTGGGACTTAACTTCCGGCTAACATTGATTGGCCATTATACCTGAGTGGGCGAGAAATATTTTATGCTATCTTTGAAATCTTTCTTTAATATTTAACTCTCAAAATATAAAAAAAGACTTTCAAAATTTTAACAGGTTACAAATCTGGACCAGTTTAATTGCCCTCCTCGTAAATTCGCTGTAATTTTATCGCACTGAATTGTATATTGGAGCGATATGCAAGAGGTGGGGAAAATGACGACGTCTGGACACTAAAAACCACGTGACTCTACAGGAAAGCATCTCTCGGCAACTAACATTTTAGACCCGAGAATATCTCACTATCTCAGCAGCGCCTTCATTGCAGATGTTGATGTGGAGACTATGAAGTATCCACACGACCCCTAGCACCGGCTAAAGCGGAATTAGATACGCTGGCTCGGGAGCTGTGATGACAGATGAGCTCAAGCAACTCATCTGATGTTAGTAGATTAGCATCGTGGACGTCTGATGGAGTAAACGCCTCAACATGGGATAAACCTGGTAAATGCAAGAATACCCAGAAAAACTAACCTGTAATGCCCGACGTCGTATGGCTTGAATCCCATCTAAACAATAAACCTACATATATTTGTCGAGTGACATGTACAGATGGCGGCAAGGTCAAGGAACAAGGCCAATACAAGGCCAAGGTCACCTAGGCCAGAAAATGCAGAACAAGAGCCCAAAGGGCTTCAATATACGCCCATATATCTGGAATTACATTGGTCCAAATTTCAAGGTTGTTGATTCCAATTGGTAGCTAGCAATCAAGGGAAAGGTCTACAATTTCGTGCTCCCGAGAATGTAAAATATATCATATCTTAGACTGAATGATAAACTAAAATGAGCTTAACTCAATGAGCTGAATCAAGAGTCAAGAGCTCACATATCCAATACTGAAATCGACAATAGTCAAACACAAGAAAATAGTAGTTTTCCTGCAAATGAATTCAGGCGAGAGAATTTTTCATGAAGGAAGAAGAAAGTGATGAAGTAAATCTTTGTTCTTGAGTTAATAAACAGGTATGACGTTCATAAAGGACCCCTCTCCCCATTAAATTAGTAAATGTATGGTTTTAATTTCACAACAGTTTAACTAAATGTAGCTGTTTCAAACATGGGAGACAACTGCACAGGACAAATGCCATATACATGTACATGTATGGGAGAGAACTCTGAATATTCCAACATGCAACACAGAGTTAGCTAAACTTGATTCAGTTTTGGGGGGCTGTGACCTTGACCTTTGACAAATTGATCTCAAAATGTATGGCTCCTCTTTTCCATACGAGTAAGGGATACTCAAAGTTTGGTACCAATCCATACCTTGAAAATAGAGATATTGCATGGACAATAAATGTTAATGGATGAATGGACAGAACGCAACATCGCATTACACGACTTCGTCTTCGACAGGCATATGAAAATGTGACTTTTAATGATTTTTTGATTTTGGGGTCACAGTGACCTTGACCTTTGACCCACATTTTGGTATGAAACACATGATGTCCCTACTTGCAGAAATAAGTTAGTTTTAATGATTTCCTGATTTTGGGGTCACAGTGGCCTTAACCTTGACCTAAATTTTGGTACACGACACATCGTCTTCCCTCATTGTATCAATGGACTCAAAAAATCATGATTTTTATTTCATGAATTTCATGATTTTGGGGGTGACAGTGACTTGACTATTGACCTCGACCTAAATTTGGTACTTGACAAATCGTCTCCCCGTAATTTCTCAATGGACACAAATAATCATGATTTTTAACAATTTCACGATTTTGGGGTCACAGTGACCTTGACCTACATTTTGGTATGTGACACATAATGTCCCCCTAATTTATCTACTGACACAAAAATGTTATTTTTAATAATTTTCTGATTTTGGGGTCATAGTGACCTTTGACCTTGACCTAATTTTTGGTATGCGACACTTCATTTTCCCCTATTGAATCCACTCACAAACAATTACTAATTTTTAATGATTTCCTGATTTTTTGGTCACACTGACCTTAGACCTTGATTCTGGGGTCACAGTGACCTTGTCTATTGACCTGGGCCTAAATTTTGGTACATGACAAAACGGCTTCCTGTAATTTCTCAACGGACCCAAAAAGCATGATTTTTAACAATTTCACGATTTTGGGGTCACAGTGACCTTGACCTTTGACATTGACCTACATTTTGGTAGGTGACACATCATGTCCCACTAATGTATCTACTAACACAAAAAAGTGTTATTTTTAATAATTTCCTAATCTTGGGATCACAGTGACCTTTGACATTCGACCTTGACCTATTCCCCCTAGGGCATCCACTCACCAAAAATTAGAACTGTAGATAGAAAACTGTCAATGATCAATGATTTCATGATTTTAGGCAACAGTGACCTTTGACCTTTGACCTCGACCTCAATTTTGCTACACGACACATCATCTCCACCTAGTGTACCCACTCACAAAAAATTGCAACCGTGGATAGAAAACGTTCACAGATATAGACCGGACACGAACACTTCAGTGATTTCCTGTTTTTTGAGGCCAGTGACCCTTGACCTCTGACATCGACCTTGATTTTGGTGTGCGACACATCGTCTCCTCGTAGGGTATCCACTCAGCAAAAATTAGGACTGTACATAGAAAACTGTCGCAGATGTAGATCGGACACGAGGGACGGAGAGACGGACGGACGGACGGGCGGACAGACGGACACACGGACGGAAACCGCCATCACATAATACGTCCGCCTTTTGGCGGGCGTATAAAAAGTGGGAAATTTGTGGATTATGATCAAATTCCAAGTATACTTCAAATTCATTGAAAGTAATTGATCTTGATTGATTATTGCCTCTCGGCCAAATTTAGCCAAAGGAATATTGTCATCGGTGTCGGCTATCTTTCCATCTGGCTGTCCATAGTCAGTTTCGATACGATATCTGTTGAAGGACTATAGCCAGGCTCTCCAACTTCATACAACAGTTGCACATGGTGATGGGTCTGAAGCCTATGGAAAATGATTATAGTTATAGTATTCAAATTCATATTGCGCATGTAACTGATGACGAAGAAGAATTATAACCAGGCTTTTCAACTTAATTCCATGTATGCATCTGATGATGACCAGAAGTAAGTTGAAGATGAACGAACTTTACCTATTTTGTTCAAGGTTAGACTATTTATTTCCACGTTGAGCGCTGATAAATAAGTACTCGTATTGTCTTGTTTTGTCTTATTTGAATGGGAAAATCCGACGGAGGATATTTGAGCTCGTGGCTCTTGTTTTACCATAACCGCTTTGGTCATAATTGAAAACATAACCGCACAAGGAAAATTTCAATCGGACCGCTGTGATGTAGGAATCATTCATTTTAGTTCCACAAGAGGCATACATCTACGAGAGAGAATATGACAACATGGCAGTGGAAAGCTGTTGTACCTGTGACGATGGCAACACATTAATACTCAGTTCCGATTCTAAAATAGGTGACTGGTGTGAGCGAATCCCATTTCGAAACCCGACTTTTCGCGGAATAAAAGCAGAAGAGACAAAAACGTTGAATATCGTAATGGGTTCAGGAGTAGAAGACTGATGCGAATTTGGATAACAGACCGCAACTTTGGCATTCAATATATAACATGAATCTGCGCTATCGAAACCCCTCGGCTCTGAACCCCAGCTATTATAATGTAAGGGTGTCTCTACCAATTGATTGGCTTGTGGGAAGAAATATTTACCCCTGGTATTGTAAGTGTACTTTCTTTGAAAAAAAAAGAAGTTTTCCTCCCCTTAAATTAATTTGTTTCTGGAATAAATACATACACTATAGATATACGTTTGTCATATCTTGGTAAACACAACTAAAATTGCTGAAATGGAAATCATTAGAAGAGAGCCAAATTTGGGGAAACATTTAAGCGGTGGGAATATAAAATGACGTGTGGCAACTAAAAAGTGTTGTTAGGTTAGGTTGTTAGCAAAACAAAAAAGTAAAACTACAAATCATGTTGTGAATAAATTTTGTTTATTATAATTACTGATAAAAAAACTTGTTAGTGGAACAAGATGAGTGAATCATATTAGTAGAATAAGACCAATCAGGCGGGGGAATGATTAGCAGTCCATTTTTGGGGAGGGATGAATAACTGTTAATGGAACTTTAATGGAAAAAGATCAATAACTTCAATGAACGAACTGTTTACGCACCTTTTGTGGGAGATATTTAATTGAATGCGACCCAGACAGCCTTATGAAAGGAGTAATAGGTCTCTGAAACACCACACTGCACGTTTGGAATGTTTGTATAGATGTGGTCAATTGTTGTTCTCATGTCTGTTGTTGGTGACAGTAGGAATTAGTGGATTTTATTAGACAAGGGGCATAACTCTGCAAAATACTTTCTGACACGACTCATTTTCGATAGGCATCTAGTTCAGGTCAAGAGAAACAACTGTATCACGTTAGGATGTTGTATATGGAACGGTTCTGAAATTATCACAATAACAAATCATAAATGGATTTTTATTTGTAAAAAGGGGCATAACTCTGCAAAATATTGTCCGAGATGACTCATTTTCGATAGGCTTCTGATTTACGTGAAGATAAATAGATGTAACAAGTTTGGTTGCCATGCATGAAACGGTTCTGTAGATATCGCGGTAACGGACGGACGGACGGACGTACGGACGGACGGACAGCCGTACATGATGACGACAATACCCCTAGGCCAAAGTTGGCCGAGGGGTAAAAAAAAACTGGTGCGTTTATCCAGTCCGTTATTATTTTTGACATATTAACGGTTTTGACAGAAAATTCCCAAATGGGATTCTTGTCGACCACTTCATACAGGCCTACATCACTGCCGTACACCTTCATCGGAACCGTACAACAACATGTAAAACACATAAACATCTTTACCATGAGGATATTTCTAAACAATGGACCGCGGTACTGGAAAAAAATGCGATTTTCAAATTGAGCAACATAGAAACAACAAAATATTGAGAGGAAAGTTTGCGCTTCGCAAAGCAAGTGCCAAATCAATACAACGTTGTCACGGGAAACCTTTACAGTAATATGTCATGGATTTCACGTGGCTTCTCTGCATTTTGTCGTTTTAAGTAAAGCAAGTACTAGCAATAGATTAAATGCTGTACATTCTGAAATGGATATAATGAAGCACCATGTTAAAATTGAATTTGTCAATACCTTTCAACCCAGCTACTATATCAAGTCTATATTTTACTATTGTACACGTGTATAACAATGTACAACCCCTTCACAAAGATAGTTCATGTGGTCACAACATCATGTCCTCTCATATTGCGATATTTGTACACACTCGATCGATGTCACACGAACCTTAACAGATAATCAACTTTCAACTTGTGAGAAATGATTAGCAACATCCCGGTCAACCAACCAGAAATCCATATGGTATGGCCTCATAACACAAACAAATTGTATCTACCTACACATCTGAAAACCATATCCATGGAAACCAAATAATATTGTTGAAAATCAATATGCCTGAAAGGGTCATTATACTGGCAACTTACCGCTCACCTTCTGGTCAAAATAGATTCTACATCTTTGTTAGGGTATATTTGTTGCAGCGACGTAAACTTGAACGTAACATGATGGTCATTGTTGCGACAGATTTCAACATCGATTCACAGACAGTCTTCACAATACAACACGCTGCTGCACATGTTGCACCGATTAGAACAAGCCAATATAGAGTATATATCAACCCACACCACCACCATTGATCACATATGCGGCGTATTCGACTGGCTCACACGAGGTACTCTGACTGATTCGGGTACGCGAGAATAAAGTTCGTGACGTCATTCACGAGTTAGACCCGAGTGTGGCCTAAGTTATTCAGTCGCTGAGCGGAGTATTAGAGTTAAAAATGGCGACCGCAGTCAGCCGGTGACATCTAAGAATCACGACCTCATGAATGGGCACTCTCTGCTCGGTTCCGACAAAAATTGTAAAATTATTGAATCTATAGTGAAAAATAAATAAATAAATATAATTTCGATTGTAAATTTCAAAAACTGTATGTTGTTTAAGCTTTGCTGACACGAAGAGTCTAAAATCATTCGAGTGTGAGGCTTAGTGAGGTGGTCTGTGACGACTCTTGCTGTTTGATAGAGGAGAAATCAAACCTGTATAATACCTGTTAGATTACCGATGATCTAAAAGAAGGAATCTCACCTGTATAATACCTGTTAGATTACCGATGATCTAAGAGGAGGAATCTCACCTGTATAATACTTGTTAGATTACCGATGATCTAACAGAAGGAATCTCACCTTCTGCCCCGCATTATGGTGCCAAACTGGCGAGACCGCGGCCACATCAGCGCCAGCGTGGCGTCTAACGGCTGAGCCAACCAAAACGCTCCTACCATTATGTTCCCTTCAAAGCACTATGAAGAGTTTTTCGGGATTGGTTGACACTCACGTTACTGCAAGCCTTTTAGATCCTAAAAGCGACATATCCAAATAGGGGAACAGATAGGATTTAATTTTAATTAGATTGTCTGTTAGATTACAGATGATCTTGGAGGACGAATCTCACCTGTATAATATCTGTTAGAATACAGATGATCTAAGAGGAGGAATCTCACCTGTACAATACCTGTCAGATTACATATAATCTTAGAGGAGGAATATCACCTGTATAATATCCATAGAATAGCCGACTTCTAAATGCCTATCAAAGATATCGTATAATACCTGTTAGATTACGGATGATCTAAGGGAAGGAATCTCACCTGTATAATATCTGTTAGATTACTGGTTATCTAAGGGAAGGAATCTTACCTGTATAATATCGGTTAGATTACAGATGATCTAAGGTAAGGAATCTCACCTGTATAATATCTGTTAGAATACAGAAGATCTGAGAGGAGGAACGTCACCTGTATAATACCTGTTAGATTAAGGATGATCTAAGAGGAGGAATCTCACCTGTATAATATCTGTTAGAATACAGAAGATCTAAGACGAGGAACGTCACCTGTATAATACCTGTTAGATTAAGGATGATCTGAGAGGAGGAATCTCACCTGTATAATATCTGTTAGATTACCGATGATCTAAGAAGAGGAATCTCATCTGTATAATATTTGTTAGATTACGAATGTTCTGAGAGGAGGAATCTCAAAAACCAACAGTTAGCTCAGCAGAATTTTTCCTTTTTACAGTTGTATAGCAAAATGATCTCTACAAAATGAATAACATTACTCCTCCTTTCTCTCTCAAAAATCTTTTCATATGTATACATGCTCAGTGGCGGGCTTTACGCCATACCAAATATCATTTCTTCGTCATAATGTATTCGTGTTCAATGAAGCGAACAAAGGACAGTGAAGCCATATAAAGTAATAAAGGCGGGTAGTGGGTGTGTTAAGTCTTTATGACCTTATGCATTGGTATTGACCTTTGTCCGAGTTAACGCGAATACATAATATCACCCTATCGGATCGAGTCCCGGTACATGAAACAACTTTGACGAAGTTCTATATAAAGAGACTCACAGATTTATTTCAAGCGTGATTTATCACCAATACAACGGAGTAATAGTAGCAATTCCAGTCCAGCTTTTTTAACAAGCTAAAACAAAAGAAAATTGATGCAGAGCCCACTTTGGATATTTTACAAGCTCCAAAGTATACGACTAATTAAAAGGGACAGTGTTTAGAAATAAAGGTTGAAGCTACCCAGGCTTTTGCAGCTGTAGGTTACACGACACTATTGATTGTGTTTAGAAGATGGAATACCGCAGAAGACACTGGGACATCTGATTGGCTGTTAATCGTCCTTGGAAGGAATGGTTGGTATTATATATATATTTTTTTCTGGATTACTTGACTGAATAATATATACAAAAAATCTAGAACAATCTCTGCAAAAAGCAACACTTTTGACAGGTTTTTTTCGGGTACCCCCATAGGCTAATATAGCATGCTTAGTTCCTGCAGAGTGATTATCTGCCAAGCGGTCTGGTTCGAAAACGAGCCGCTCATCATGTGTTCATTTTCTCAATAAATTTGACATAACAAATTAGTCTTTCCAGTAAGGTCATTTGTTGTACAGTTTTCTGGATATGTGAAGGTCAAATATGGATGGTGGAATATTAAGGAATATTAATGGTGTCGTCTTTTTCCATCTTGCCATTCAACTATAGGCACACAATATCTAAACCTTGACGTAGTGGAGATGTCCAAATCGTTCCTCGCTGAATAGCGGCTCTTATAACCATGACATGGTGCGTGAAGGCTACGACCATGATCATTATAACATAGTGTTTAACATTAAGGAATTTCGTGCTGATCATTATAAGCAAATGCATGTACATTCTTTTAAATATTGATATATGGACGTTGAACTGGGCTGAGGATGCTTCGTGGACGTCGGTTATAGCGACTAAATATTTATTTTACCATGATATATTATTGGTACTTACCCCGTCGTTGAAGTGAATGCTTCCCTTCATAAACTCATCATGTTGCGTACGTTACAGATGATGTCATTAACTGAACATTTCAGGAATTTCATAGATTCTGGTGGCGAGAAAAGGCGGGAAGGGAGATAAATCCAGCAGTAGCATGTTTCAGCCTGTAGCTCATGGCCACAATGTAAAAACGCGTACAATCATTCGACCATACATTGTATATCCTTATAGCTACGATTTAAAGCCATCAATAATCAATATTCCTTCGCTGGCAGGACAATCAGTTAATGCTAGCGGAGAATTATTCTTAGGGATATATTGTACGTTTTGGTGCATGCAGATGTTACATTATAGGGATGTTTTATTAGGGCTATGATTAAAATTGATATTTGATACATACTTGTATATCTGTATATTAAAAATGGCGCACATTCATGAGATCTAGATCCAGGTGTGGATGGTCTATTGATTTTCTGAAATCATTTTCTTATTAGGTGGGGAAGTCTCGGCAGCATTCCACATTAACCTTGACTGGGAGTCCATTTGATGGCTCTACATGTACATTTTTACCTTAGACAATAAGCTAACACGCTGTCATATTTGAGATCTGGAACATGTAATGAGTATGCTTGATTGGCTTACCGACTGTTGACTTAATGGATTTCCCCAGGATGCGCTGTAAACACGTTGACCTGGACAAAATGGCGGCTGTGCGAACCTCCGATTTTCACAGTGACAGCTGTAATGATCTTGGCTAGCTAGAGTTAAGGTTACAATGCACTATTGATTTGTCTCGTCACGTCTCGGGTGAAACAGCATCAGTTCGCCCCTGGAAAACTGACCTTCCTGTATCTTAGTATGAAATTACATGATAATGTTGTTCATTAACACTCGTCGCACTTCTCGCGAAATGTACCAAACCACACTGCAACACACTGTTTCTTCTTTTGTTTTTTGATCGGCATTTGGAAGTCGGCGTATATAATACAAGGTTATTCTGTGGATAAAAACTTCTTTATTTCTGTGGAGATGATGTAATTTGTTATCCATAGAACAGCCTTGTGTCAGTGGTTCTTTGAGAACGCCCAAACTGTGTTCTGAGACGAGCATTTTTCAGTGGTTCAAGCTTGGCACTTGAATGCCGTCATTTGATTGTGTCCTGTACAAACGCAGGGTCGCCACTGTCACAATTGTTCAGGAATAGATAGCTATAATATTATATAATAATAAAACAAAGTTCTGAGCATTTGATGTGGAATATTCTTACCACCACCGACATCGATCTTCAGAGAAATTGGCGTCATTTAGTGTAGTTTAACCCTATATGGCTTGGGCTTTTGGGACCTATCCTGGCCCGGGGGGGGGGGGAAATGCCTCCCCCCCCCTAATTATTTTTCTTACCGCCTGAGCTAGGGGGCTGAAACTGACCACACTATACCCTTGGGTCAAGATCTACCAGAACATGAAAAAAAAAATCCACGATGGCCGCTTTGATGACGTCACAGTGACGTCATTTTCAAAAACGGCATTTTTTGGTCGATTTTTCGGTCGGATTTTCCTAATTTTTTATTTTTGCAATTTCTCTGCAAAACCTGCATGATAAATTATGCAATTTCTCTGCAAAAACTGCATGATAAATTAGTAATTATTAATGTGATGTGAAATAAAATAGTTTTTGCCCACTTTTCATCGCGGATAAGCAGAAATTTTGAAGAAATATGAGAAAAACATCCTTTTCCCATGCTTCTTTGCTCGGGGGATCATGCAAATAGGCTCAAAATGGCCCCAATATGATAAACTATAAAGTCACGGAGTTTCAGCTCTCCACTTTTGTCGTTCCGGAGATAGCGCGAAAAGTTTGGTGGGGGCATTTCAACCCCCCAGGCCAGATAGGGTTAACATGTTAAATAGATACTACGTGCTTCCTCTTTTCTTACCACCGCGCAGAGAAGAGCTACAATTCCTGTTCATCACGTTAGATACATAAGATACCACAACTGTTATTGTGGTTCATCGACCATCCAGTCAGGAAGTTCAATTCGGCCTAACTGGACCTGAATCATCGCAGCTGACTGACAGAGTAGGTGGAACACTGCCTGTCCCTGTGCGACCATCTAAAGTCGATAGACCCATGTCAAATAAGGATTTATCGTAGTGGGGGTCATTTTGAGACTATTTGTATACCCCCAAGTAGAGGATCAGGGGATCAATAATGCCTTTTTTTAAATGACTTCATCAAATCGGACATCTTGGATTTTTTTTTACATTTTAGTGTAGTGCTTGACCCAAGGTTATAGTATGGTAAGTTTCAGGCCCCTATCTCAACGGGTAAGAAAAATAATTAGTCAGTCGGAATGCTTCCCCAGCCTGGAGAGGTTCCAAAAAGCCCAGACCAAATAGGATTAAGTGAATAGATCCCGTTGAATAGAAGCGCCCGGGACGCTTTGACATTCAAGGGTTCAGAACAGGCTGAATTTTCTAACAATTGTATCCAGGAACCTCACATTAGGATAAATATAAACAAACTATTGATCTGCCACAACAGAACCATTTATACATATTCACAACCACTCCAAAGTGAAATATGTCCGACGTAAAAATGGGCCTGACCTGTTTATTGACCGAGCGGAGAAGAGTGCTTCTAGAGATCAGGCTTCTGGTGCTCCCAGAAATTCATACTAATTGAATTGCAGCCAAAAAGACACCCTTACGAATGCCTTGGAGATTATCATCAAGAATATTTCCCACTTCCACCCACTTCTCCACCCCTACTCCCTCCTGGATGTGGCTTAAAAGGCTCCATTTATCTGATGAACTGTTGTCAAAAGCACGTATGGTGCACCCCGTCTCATTTTTATTTCATATTGCCCAAGAATTGTATAAATTATGTTTCATATTGTAAAATAAAGATCATATAACTAAGGAAATCGGTCTAATCAGCTTCCAAGGTGAAAGCTACCAATCCAATGATACAGGACACATACACAAATGACGTAATATGTCTACATATATTATGGTGACCCCTTGTTTTTATTTCACAGTTTGTCTTATTATACCCCCCGACACGTAGTGTAGGGGGCGTATACTGGTTTCAGCTTGTCCGTCCGTCCGTACGTCCGTCCGTAACATTTCGTTTCCGGAGCATAACTTGACAACCGCCAGTTGGATTCCTCTCAAATTTGGTATGCAGCTACCATACCATGAGACCTCGCTTGGGATTGCGTTTGGCGCATGTGCATCTACAGGTGGCGCCACCTAGGGTCAAACAAATTTCTTGTCGGTCCGTAACATTTCGTTTCCGGAGCATAACTTGACAACAGCTAATTGGATTCCTCTCAGATTTGGTATGTAGCTACCTTACCATGAGACCTCGCTTGGGATTGCGTTTGGCGCAAGTGTGTCTAAGTTGGCGCCACCTATGGGCAGAATTTTCTCAGTTGGTCCGTAACATTCCATTTCTGGAGCATAACTTGACAACGGCTGATTAGATTCTTCTCAAATTTTGTATGTAGCTGCCATACCATGAGACCTAGCTCAGGATGTTGCATATGCGTCTACAGGTAGTAAGTTTAATATTTCACTTCCCATTTACTTCCTTTTCCTCTTCAATGTGGTTATCCAGATGACAGTAATTCGCCTATCTGTTGCAACAGCCCATTTCAAGTCTACACGGTTCTAGTGGTAACAACAGTTAGGTAAAACACAATATGCCTGCATAACCCCATTCTCAACAATCATTATTAACATCAATTTTCTGAACAATCCATTAAACTCATCTGAGTATCGTCACGACACATGCATAGACAATCCGTTAACCGCACTCCAACCGAGCGAGGTCTCATTGTCAACTAGTTACATACTGTGCCGCCACTCATAACATGTATACTTATATTCCTCTACAAATACTCGTCAATTTCTATCAAATGTGCATCCGGGGGGTATCTTGTAAGCATGCTTACTGATGATTTCCACTGCCACAATCCCATTCAGCTTACTCGTGAAACGTTAACCACCCCCATGTATCTATGCCCTTACGGGGGGTATCTTGTAAGCAGCCTTACTGATCATTTTGATCAAATGTGTGCATCCCTCAGACTATGCTCTAGTTTTAGCCTAACAATTTATTAATGAAAGTTTAGCATTGTTTAAGCACATTCTGACCTCTGAAAATGAACGTGACCTACTTCCTTAATTGGTCATTTTCACGCTTTATTTTAGATTATAGTGCACAGCCAGAGAAAAGGTGATACTTAACACCCTAAAATGGTGATGACAACATCACCCAAAAAGGTGATGAGTTAGAGCCATTACCCTTTTCCACCATCACCTTAAAAGGGTGATGGCTATCACCCTAAACGGGTGATCAGCAACGAGTGCAAATTTTTAGGTCATCGCCCTAAAAAGGGTGATGATCATTACATTAAAATGGTGACGACCTGGGCCATCACCCTAAAAGAGTGACGACATTGGCGTTTTTCATCACTTTTACACAGGCATCATCACCATAAAAAGGTGATGGGTCATCACCCTTTTTCTGGCTGGGTGACTTTTTAGATTCTGGGTTACATATTCTATCCATCATTAATTCCGAAAAATCCAACTGGTGAAACCGAACTCGGACATGTATCTTGTCTTTACAGTATCAACGTATCTCCCTAACGCAGGTCATTCCAAATTTACGTGTAACGAAGAACTTACTAAGTTAAAGGTATCCTCAACACAAAAGATTACATACCAGCTTCCAGAGAAAAAGGGGATGTAACGATATTGGTTAGCTAGATTTATGTTATAAACCCCTATCCGCTAGGGTCGCAACTAATGTACGCGCCACTACAACTTGGAGCAAAATAATTCAGCGAATTTTTGTCGTCTTTATCAAATAGTTATGGTCGAACATCCCCCGGAGTTCCCTAACCAACCACCCGCTCTACTTCTTAGCCAGTCTCGTCTGACATACGCTTCTTGCTTCTCGGGTTTTAGTAGTCTCGGTGCGAATTACTTATTGGGCCATCTCTCGTACATTTGACTCGATTCAATTATTAGCTTGCGAGACAAAATCCCGTCCCGACTATAAAAAATACGTGAATGTTGGAGATTATTAAACAGTAACGCTCTATAATTCTTAAAATAGAGACTGGTGTCTTCTTCTGAAATGTTCCATTATTCAAACGCACACCAATATGTTGGATTTCAAAATAATCTATTACAAAAAGCATTCCTGTAAAATATAACACGCAATGGCCGCCATCTTGGATGAACTTACACCATCGAAGACCTTCTTAGAATCCACAGATATACTGTAATTGAAAACAAAACTGACGTTTTGACTCTCAGGATGAACGGCTCTAGCTCATGGACTATTTAGCTGAAATTCGGTGTCATAATGCTAATGCTGTTATACGAATTGGGTCTTTAGATTGTGGACGCGGAAATTCTTTAATGGACGACGGCTGAATATTGAATGCCAGGCTAGACGCTTGTATTTCATAGCCTGTTTCATATGAAATAGTAATAGCTTTACATGCTAAATTTGATGCATCATGGTTCACTGTCAGAAGGAAACGGTCGCGCTGACGAGGTATTTCATGGTACGTGGTCGATCACGTTCTGCACGGTCGAACACGCATCTTCACCATGATGAATATGATCAGAGCTACCAAGAAAGAGATGTTTAACCGTGAAAAACATGGTCGGTCTCATCTGTACCATGTATTGTATGATCAGCGTGACCATGTTCTTCTGACAGTGTTGAAGTTGCCATCCATAATCGGGTCTATTCTGTTCTTATCCCACCTGTGATGTAATTGTGAAGAAATATATAGATATCAACTCAATGTAATGATCGCATTCATTTTTTACTAATCTGTATTGGGGGAACTAATATAGGACAACTATGGAAAACACAATCTGTTGCCTCCTCGCAGTTACCCCCTCCCGCAGACTTCATATTGCGGGACGTATCGAGTGAGTGAATGAGTGAATAGAATTTAACGTCGCTTTCAACAATATTTCAGCTATATCACGACGAACCAACTAAGCACCACCCAGCCCAGTTGTCTTCCTGCTACTTCAAAGAAGAAATCTTTGAAGCAGCATGGAACCAGACACCCTCCATCCACCCTATAAAACACCGCGGACAGCGCACAAGACACAGACAGGGCGCTCACATGGTGCAATAAATACAAGTGATATTACAGTGCTAGACATCACATTATCAAGTTCCTATTGCTTCTCAGCAAAATGCATTGAAGCAACAGAAACCTGAACCCACCCAACCACCCGCGGGACGTATCGAGCATGGCTGAGGAACCGACATTATATACGTACATGCATTTCTCTCAAATATTCCCACACGAGCAGGGTTCATGTACATAGCTGTGGACAGATGTTTTGGCCTGAATCTGCTAGAAATGGGGTGGAAAATTACAGAATTCCACAGGCTTATCACTATTCAAATCTGTTTGAGGACAACGCTTTATTCAGCGTTTTACAATATTGAAAGAATGACTCATGTTGCATGTCTCAACGTGGGACAAAGCTCTATGAATCTGGCTTTAAACGCATGGATCAATATATGCATAGGATTGAAACACTATAGATACACAGATACAGGCCTGGTGCTATAACATATAGATTGACGAGTGGACGGTGTGATAAGCAGTGGAACCACATGGCTCAGCAAATTGTATTTCTCCATATCAATATTGCATTCAGCATCGTGTCTAATAAATATTGGCGTAATACGGAAGCTATTGATATAAGTATATGTATGAACATAATGAGACTATAGTTTAGTATGACAAGCCAATACAATTGACCTGGCGTGTTTCTACCGAGGTTTTCAAAATGATAAGATTTTGAGAAAGCGAGCTTAAATGTCTGGATATTGCATCTTGTTGAAAACCTATATCCCTAGCTGGTTAAAATCACGGGACATTTACTTCCGGGGCATCCCCAGTAAATTAAGATTATACAATAATGATTGAACGTATATACAACGAGAACGGTGAAATCAAATATCCAATAGGATGTTTCAGTTGTCCTTCGAAGGACCTGGCGCAGTTTAGGAAAAAATGCCCCCATAAGGTGTGGTTTGGAGTGTCAAAATGAGTGTCAAAAGAAACCTTACAGTTAGTGTATCGTATAGTCGGAGTAATTTCTCTTCTCTGGGTCCTAGAGTTTTGGAATAACGGCATCTTGAAATAGACTGGATTGTGCAAAATCATCTGTATTCGAGGAAAACAGCACCCTTTTCTCTCTGTAAACATGCGAAGACGGTTCAGATACAAAACCGTTTTTGGACAACTATCTATTGACACGACCAATATTCATATATTCACGTAGATAAAAGTATGCCGTTTTCACCACGAAATAGACGATTTTGCACAAATTCGCTTTCTAAAAAACCCCTAATATCTAGTTCGTGGAAATTAATCAGACAAGATAATATAATTCAAGCTAACTGAAAAATTCATTTTGTACGTAATATTTCATTCTGGCACACCAAACTGCACGTCATGCTGGCCAAAATCTCACTGAACCGCACCAGGTCCTTTGTAATTTTACAATTAAGCATACATTTCCTGGAAAATGAAGCATTTTGGTGCAAGGTGATGAGCACATGCGCATACACGATTGCTGATTGAGGAGTTTTCGTACTGATGTGCTTATTTGCTGACGATGACTTTCATGCGGTTGTATAACAAATTTCATGATTCTCCAATATAGTACTTTCGAGGCAGCAAAGGCACGATAAAACACTAATTGATTTTTTGGATTCAGTGCTAATATTCAAAATTGGAAGTGGTTTATCACACGGTATTGTGAAAGTGAAATGTAGAGCTTAATGATCAAGTGTTCACATCATTACATCGTTTACTTTTAAAATATTAAATGTGTGAGGCGCCTGTGTTTTTTGCTATCTATGCGCTTTTCTTTTCCCGTTGATAAATCCAACCTTTATGCTTTTATGCTTTACGGTTATTTGGTTATAGAATACATGTACATTAGTATAGTTACTTTGGTTTTAAATGCTAATAAACGCTATTACCACTGAATGTAATGCCCATTAGAACGTTGTTAAACTTAATTAATGGTAGTCGAGCTGACCATGAGGCTATGTATGATTCAGCTTTACGTAAAGTGATGCCAAGACGTGATATACATGTACTGCCAAAGCATGATTTAAATTTTCAGCGTCCGTACTGTTAGGGGAAGTTCAAACAACTGCGAAAATAAAATCAATAATATGAAACGCACGAGAAAAATTTTGCAATAACCAAGAAACAATGTCAGAAACATCTATCAGTAAAGATCCAAAATTTTAAGAATCTTATATCGTTTGTTCAAAGTATAATGCTACAAATGTGGTTATTTCGCCAATGTATCCAATGTGAATACAAATGAACAGGTGAGGATTTCATTAACAGATCAAGAAAAGGCAAAAACTGTAAAAAAAATAAATATTTGCGACAGTTTCTAACTCTGATGATAGTAATGCTACGAATACGAATGCAATGCGCAAATAGAAAAGATCAGTTCAAGTCAAAGATGTCATACATATCAGTAATGACATCGCGACAAATAAAATAGTCGGTCACGGCGCAATCAGCCATCGAATGTTTAACATGATCGCAGACACTATTGCCAAAACGCTTGGGGTTTTTTCTGACCTCTCTTTGCGCCCAGCAGAATTCTCAAATATTTGGTAAGCTGCTAATATCTTGCCTGTTTATAATGAAACTACCCGAAATACTGTATACAATTGAACTAAAGCTTCCCTATGCTTTTCCTATTACCAATAGATATTCCCATTGCGCATAATGTGCATTCACTTTTAATCACATGTGGTTATAAACATATCAAAAGATAATTGTTATTGAACATGTCAGGAACCATATTTTCCCAAGACATCACTATTAGTTGAATGAAGGCAGAGTATGTCCAAGAAATTACACCCCAAAAATGCGACTCCAAGTAAAAATAGAATTTGAAGCGAAGACCAATTCTACGAATTACATGTCGGCCCAAGAGGACCATATCTGGAGGAGGACCTATGTTTCCCGCTGATTGTCCCGTCCCGCACAAAAGTCCGAGATTGGAGTTAACGGCCCATTAAAGGGAACGTACACTCTGGTGAACCGTGCATGGCCAGTTAAAGCTTTTTCCTCATAGAATCCAAATCGTGTATCAGATATTTTTTTACAATTTTTTCAAAGCAGTACCAAACGTTTTAACTTCGTTACACTGGAACAACATAGAGGCCTCCATGTTTGAAGAATCGTGACGTCAGCGGACACTAGTTCTTCTGCCTCTGGAGGTAGAAACCCGTTAATTGGCAGAGCCAGAGATGCAGTATTCGAGACCGTAGATTACAAACATGAATGAGGGTGATAGTGCGACGTGTCGGGATTACCTGGTACATTGTGACAGCCAATTGCAGAGCAGCCCGGCATCGTAGAATATCTGCTAGAATCAGGCCGTATTGTACATCAAAGCTAATCTATAACATTGCCTCTGTTAGTCGGGCAACGGAGGAGTGCATGAAAACAACCATACGCAGCCATGTTATCTCGACGCAGAGAATGTCCGGTGACGTAGGAGATTATCGGCACAACTGAATTTCACGCTTTCCCATTGGATAAAAATCCTGACCAAAATAAACATGGCGGCGCCCCCAAGAAATTCCGAATCACGGTATTTTCTATGTTTGCGTCTGTCTCATTCATTGAAAAAAAATGAGAAAAAATATCCATCGGGACTCTTGTATAATTCCCGCGGTGTTTTACCGCAGAGTTTACGTTCCCTTTAATGAAATTTTCCTTCAAACAGACTTAGTCTAATTGTAAAATATAGTTTTGCCAAGGCGCAATAACTTGTATGTCGGCAAAGTTCCCCCTTCACAAAATATAAAACACTTTCTTTTCTCTGTGAACTACCGCCGATTGTATTTCTTTCATATATTTTAGGCCGTTTGTAATATCGTCTCAAGAAAAAACAAACAACAAAATAAAGTAGTTAATTTTCACAATGAAGAACTGGTCTCGCACAGCATCCCACAGTCGTGCCCCGTCTGTTTAGTTTCCAGAACAAATAGTTAAAAACCGATAATTTCATTGGCTCGTTTAAATGGTGCAGACATGTGACGTAATGTATAGGGAATCTGGCATCGGTCCGAATACACCGTGAATCCAATCAATCGACCAAGGGTAAATATTTCATGAAATGCGAGGTAAGACGAAACCATTCCGGTGATTGCTACAAGCAGTTCTAAATATTGGATGAGAAATCGATGAGCTTTTGATCTCCGTGAGTGACAATACGAAGCTTCGCTGTGAGAACGGTGAACATTCGCACTTTGTATTTCTAATATTCAAAGTCCGCAATATTTTTCCCTCGCGAAATACAGTCTGGTTGTTTATATCACACAATACCCATCAACGTCTTGTCGCACGGAACGCTTATGCCGAATTTTTTATGCTTATCCGACAAAGCGTTTCAAAATTATCACTTGCGAAGAATTCGCACTGAAGTATGGAGCGAAACTCTTTTAAAAGTTCAGAATGATCTTGGTGGAAGGTTTGATTCTCCGCAAACCTGTTAACTCAAAATCGAACCGAGCCATGGTATCCAGATGGAGGTAGACGACAATGGAACAATTTATAATTCTGTCGATATGCACCATACCACCTTTTTTATTTTAAACATTCTGTCTCACCCTTCATTACATTGAAAAATAATAATGGAATATATGTATTATATTCAGGCGATTACGTATTCCAATTGTTATAAGATATGTATATGAGCTTATATACATGGATGGTTTATCTCACTGAACCCATTCTCATGCGAATTTGATCAAAGGGAGCACCATCCAATGGCGACCTCCGTATTTTTCCTCTCAAAAGACGCAGAATATTTTGTCATTCAACCTTGAGCGCCAGCAGTTGTAAATTGGTTATTGATCGGAGAAAGATCACAATGTAGAAACACAGCTGGTATTTTGCCATTCCATAAATACCTCAGTACGGTAATTTTTCATTGATAGCCGACAGAGTAGAACAAATTATCAGTCATAACAAAGATACAGTGTCTATTCTATAACACTTGTGTCTATAACAACTTGCTAACCGTGCAATTATTGAGTGTTTTAGCACGGGTGTGCAGAAAGTACATGTGTCAAGTTCAGGTGTTCATTGGGAGGTTCTATTTTACAAGGCGGGAGAGAAAGGAGTCGCCTGCTTCATACAATCGAATAAACACACATAAACTACAAGATGGATTTTTTTCCAAAGTTTAACTGCTGTTTTCTTCGGAAAATTGATTAACAAAGCGACACAAATAGACCTAAATCCAAATATGTTCCACAGAGCCAGGCTCAGCTGACAGAATAACTAGGCATTTGAGAGACCACATAAACTCGTCCACTGACATTGTCTCGATACCAACCGAGACGGGAGCATCGTGCTGATATCAGTGGACGCGTTATGTCAATAAAGGCGAGAAAGGTTGTCAAAGTTCATTATAATCTTTGTTGATAATTTGAGTATTGCAATAAAATAGAAATAATGTTTTTATAGGCGTGCTTCATGGTTATTTTACGCACGGTTAGTGTGGGAAAGTTTATAAATTTTAGAGCGCGGGTTTCGCCCTTGCCCGTGCGTAAAACAACCATTAAGCACGCCCATGAAAACATTATTTCTTAATTTTTAAGCTAAGACGATCCGTGAGGCAGCACATATTTTTTTGGGGGGGGGGGGCAACAATATGTACAGCGGCCATTCATATCAGCAATATTAACTTTAAATGACATTCAAAATTAGACTGAGTAACATGTTGATAATGACAGAATACCAGCACTTTAAAAATTACAACATTACGTCCAACTTTGGTCGAAGGGGTATTGTCGTCGTCAGCGTTGACAATCAGTCCGTCATCCGTGTTATCACGATATCTCTGCAAGTGCATGTATGACAGCCAGGCTTTCCTAATTGATATCACTTATGCTGCTGTCAATGGATCAGACTTCTATTGCAAATGACCCACCTTGACCCATTCGTCTATGTCAAGCTATACATGTATTTTCAATGTTGTTAATCTCGTGAAGGATTGTATCCAATTGTTCTAAATTTATGTCATATCTATATGTGACTAATGGCCAGAAATTAATACGACTGCCCTTGGCCTATTCCTTCAATTTCACATTGTGCGGTTTAAATGTAAATTTAGTGTTAGCACAATACCACATGGACGATTATTGCCAAGCTCCCCGCTAGCGATTAGCTTACACAGCCAGAAAAAAGGTGATGGCCCAATACCCTTTAATGGTGATCAGACCTGGTCATCGCCTTTAAAAGGTGATGAGTTAGAGCCATTACCTTTAAATGGTGACGGCCATCACCTTTTAAGAGTGATGATGTGTCTTGCCACTTGCCTCATCACCATTAAAGGTTGATGATCCAAATTTACAATCATTGCTCATCATTCTTCCGAGGTGATGACCATCATTTTTAAAGGTGACCATAAACAAAGAGAGATGGCTCTAACTCATCACATTTTCAGAGTGATAGTTATCACCTTTTTTCTGGTTGTGTAGTCTAAAAGTCATATGATATATTAAATAGATTCAATGCTGTTAGCACATCTCTTGTAGGGTTAGAGCTGTCCTTTCCAAATCCACACTACAGATCCCTATGATCATTGACCAGAATCTTACTCAATATGGCTGATTTTAGCCTATCAATAATGTTAAATTATATGGTAATGCTCTCAGCACAGTATATTTTAAATCTTTAGATTTAGCTTTTCTAGATTTATGCCTTTTGGCCACGCTCCAAAACTAAGGAGTTTACTGACCTTAATCGTTGTTTCTAATGTCAAGGTAAGTTTTTCTGTCCACCTTTGCTGTCATCACCATATCAGAGAAACGGTGGTCCCCAGAGATCAGTGTCCGGCTTCCTATGCTTTACCTAGGGCTGGCTCTCATATCCAAGTGATCCTTTTCAGATGCCAGTGTACGGGCTGGGTTAAATCATATCAAGCAGACACTCATATCTGAGGGGCCACCGTTTCTTTCACACTGGATTATTTTCCCGGAAAGTTTTGTGAAAAATCCAAGCGACTCACACGATGATGAAATGAAATAATAACACTGTATTCACGCGAGATGTTACTATTGTGTACAAAGGTTGACCGGTATAACCCTGATCCAACCCTAGTGAATGGTCCGGAACAGGCACTGAGAGCCGAAACTTTGTTACATTCCGGGTTGTATATTGGGTTCATTTTAAGTCTGATCACGTAATCACAGGTTCAAAGAATCATGGGTAAATTATATGAAATGATGATCATCGTGATCTTCTATTACATTTTTACCTCCGTCGATCAGACGGAGATCTAGGAATGCAACGTGAAATCTCCCGCCAAATAATTGTCATATGGGGAGCCCTCGACTCATGTGATTTCCAATAGGGTTTGTCATGGTTCCCGACGAGATTTTGAAGCAATGATTTTGGACACAATTGAAATGGAAGCTCGTGTGAAACACGAGCGAAGAGCATTTCCCCAGATAATTTTGTAACACATAATTTGGTACTCGCAGGGCTTAGATCTCTCCAATTTGGGCACACCCCCTACTAGGGGTGGCAATTGTTTTTAGAATGGGACAGAGTGGGGGGGAGATACCTCTGGAGGATGAGCAATCAGGAATCATCCCTGGTAGAAGGGATTTCTTCACCAAAGGTTGAAACCCAGTGTGAGGCAATACCAACTTTATTCTGCGTTTCATGGGCCCACCGACATTAAAAAATCGAATAAAATAAAGTTTCAAATTGTCACTTTTATATTTCCTACGAAAGTTTGAACATAAAGATTTTAACCCCCTTTTTATTCCTGATTGTATGAATTAGGCTGTTGTATTCTATCTGAAACAATGCCAGCAAATAAAAATGCCAAACAACAAAAAATAGATACCTTTCACTATAATTTTTCACTGTACGTCAGCGAATTGTTGTTGTTGTAAAATGCTGCTAATACTACTTAGGGAATAACGACATTCAATGTAAATCGGGAACCTTCACTGGCTGTGTGATCTATCACTCTGTCTTGGTACTCATATTTCGACAGTGATGCAGTATGTCAGAGCTAGGAAATGAGGGCTATTTCAACAGCTCAGCCGATACAGCATGGTTTAAGTTACTGTTGAAGCATGAGACTGTTGAAACACATGCAAAATTCGCTAAATTGTTCTGGAAGAAAAACCACAGCAACAACAAAATGATGACAATGTTAGATTTGAGGTGTATGTTATCAGTTAAGATGTGACTTAACTTACAGTTTTTGACCTTGAGAAAATAGGTCAATGTCAGTCATATTCATACACTCCAGGTCCATCATCAGTTGCCTATGTGGTATCAATTTAGAATGCCTAGCTATATTTCATGTTATATCATAATATACAGTATATAACCTGAGAAAATAGATTCAGTCAACTGGGATAGGCTTCTAGTCAGTCACCAATTGCACAAGTATTATGAATTTGGAGAGCCTATCTTCATTCCTTTAAAAATTATTGCTAATGCTGAATTTGACCTCGATAAAACAGGTGAAGATCAGTCAATTTCATTAGGCTTCTGGTCCATCACCAGCTGCACATGTGGAATGACAAGAAAGATGGGCAAACAGAGAGACAGACAGACAGATGACACGGAAAATTCAGTTCATTTTGGGGCATCATTACATATCATCTTCAAAGTCTAAATATTCTGTCAAAATGCACAAGAACACACCATTTAACTTCAATTGTAGAAAAGAAAAGCAACCCCGAGTAGGAATCACAATTTATTCTGTATAATTTGCTATTAGTTATAGCATCTTCAGTAAGGCATAATGTGATCTTAGCCAATACGCATTTATGAATAGGTAAGCCAGTGAATTATATCAGGTTAGACAGATATTAAAATGCCGTCATTTTCAGAAATTGTTAAATGTTAAGCGATAACCTGACAGTGATCTACAAATGGTGTGATTCAGATGTATATCTGTTACCATGATTCAGTCATAATATTGTCTGTAATATATTTATGTCGACAAGGAATACACATAATTATTTGCTAATATTATTAACTGTATGTTGTTTATGATTAATATGAACTTTTTATTTGCTGGAATCCAGTCATTTGTTCCATATGGGAAATATTCTCATCAGCCATCACCATTCAATATGAATGTGATACATGTACAAGTCCATGGTCATTGATACAGTATGGTGAAGGTGACCTGTAACACCAGTATACAAAATTATACCGAGCGCATTGAATCCTCACCACATGATGCTGAGGCAGATCAGAACGGAGTGTCGGTAAAATCAGGTGTGTTTTGTAGAGGATTCTCTCAATGATGATGCTATACTGTACACATACAAAATATGAAGTGTTGATGTGTCGGGCCTATAGCACAAAATCACAAGCAAATTGGTACAACTAGGCACACAGGGTCTCATTTCTATCGCTAACGTGTTGATTTGGGTGGGGGCATCCTCTCAGGGGGAGGTGGGGTTGGGAAGGGGCCTAATGTCTCAAGCAGTATTCAAGGTTTTCCATCAATGTACTCTATTCCATACCCCAATATTTCAAGCACGTGAAATCAGACAATCAGATGTCATTTACATCTGACGACGATACGAGTTGTCAGAGCATTTCCATCATAGCTCTCTAGATTTGTATCTAATACCGCTTATGCCGGTGCTAGGGGCCGTGTGGTCATATCATCCAAGTTGCCACATGAACAGATACAATAAAGCGTACCTGAGATACAACACATATCACGAATCGTTAGATTCTTGGTATGTGCTTTAGAATAGGTTAACCAGAAGACTATTCTGTGAAGTCATGTGACGCAGTCAGTATGTCGGCACCTCTTCCCACTTCCCTTATATGTGTTGTAAAACTTATGTGCGGGGAATGTGACTTCTACATCCCTGGCTGGACATGCTAGTGGGGAAGCCTCAATCCCAGGTTAATTACCATTGGTGGAGTTAACGTCCAACAAATGCAAAACTGAGCTTGGCACCCGGCCCTATGTTATTCAGCGATGTATTCCCGTACGGACCCTGTTGCCTCGACGGAGGTCTTTGCGCTCATCCAGCGCTTGTTTTACCTTTAGAGATACGACGTATTTGTGATATATACATATTGTAGAGAGAATGTGGTGAGCCGCGCATGACACTATCCTTGGTTGCAGTGGATGGATGCAATGAGATATCAGAGCTGATGTATTTGCACTATGAAAAAGAATAATTTCAGAATTATCTTGGTGAGACGTTTTGATTTTCCACACGAGTTTGTAATTGATCCCTATTATTTCGAAATCACGCCGAGCCATGGTATCCAAATGAAGATCCCCAATATTTGAGCAATATAGAATACTATCCATACGCACTATGCCACTTTGTTTCTTTAAAACATTCTGTGTCACCCTTCATTACATTGAACAATAATACTGAAATATATCTATGACATTTAGGCGATTAGGTACTCAAATTGTCATAAAATTTTCATTCATTGAAATTAAAACTTTTTTTATGAACTTGAGTTATGTACACATGGCAGTGTGACTGACGTCTCAGGACCTACGAAGTAGGGCTTGGTATGATTTAAGTATGTACTTGACCTAAGACATGTTTTTGCCAATTTCGAGGTTTATAGGTCACCTAAGTAGGTCTGCCCCAGGGGCGGGGAAATCCTCCCGAGGTTAGTGCATAGGTTGAATATGTTTAGTACCATGTAAGCTCACAGAATATATTCTTAGATGGTCTGAAGCTCGAATGGACCAGGCTTCCTGGTATCAGGAACCCTTCAAAAGTCGCAATGAAACATACAACCAAGGGTTCCCGATGGGCATAGACAAGTCATGACAGTACACTCGCTGAGCCATCAATAAATAATAAAAAATAATTATAAATCAAATTTTCATCAAAAGTAGGTCAGCTCATAACTTGCTGGTAACAGTCTCCTAATGCATGTTCATGCCAAAAATCAAGGTTCTGATGTCTACGGTTCTACTTATTTTGCCGACGAAAGGATTCGGATGGACTGACTGACTGACTGACTGACTCACTCACTCACACACTGCCTACCGGACAATTTGCAAATGGTAGCCTACTTCGTAGGAATAGGTGGTTTGATATCACTCTACCCATATCACGTGAATCTGATCGAAGCATCATTCTTGGACTCACCTCGGTATTTTTCCACTCAAAACACACACAGTGTCTTGCCATTCAACCTGAAACGTCTGCAGTTTCCATTTATACTCGAAACATAACCACGACCACGAAAGAGTACCGGTATATTTAATCTCCGACCTGTGCCATGAACATGGAACGATCCATGCGGCAGCATATTTTTCAGTAACGATATGTACGGGCGGCCATTCATGCCAAAAACTTCAACTTTAAATGTTAAAAATTAGACTGGGTAACGTATTTCATAATGAGAGCTTACGAATACTCTAAAACGTACAGCATTACTTCAACCTATGATATTAGTCACGATTAATAATTTTTTTGCCGCTTGGCCGAAGGTGTAATGTCGTCGATAGCGTCGTCTGTCAGTCCATCAACCTTCTTAACATGATATCGCATAAACAATGAGAGCCAGGATTTCCTAATTCATATCACTTATGATACTGGCGATGAGATAGACGCCTATTGCAAATGACCGACCTTGACCCATTCTTCTATGTCAGACAATACATTTAAAGTATTTCCAATGATGTTAACTCAATATCTCTTGAAGGGTAGTATCCAGTCATTCTCAATTTATGTCATATCTGTATATGGCTAATGATGACCAGAAACCCATTTAATACGAGTATCCTTGGCCTATTTTTTCCAATGTAAAGTTATGTGGATTAAATGTAGATTAAATAGTATACATAAAACTACTCCGTAGCAATAAATGCAGCTAAAAATCTCTAAAAATCTGGTACTAGTCTTTTAAATTCCTTAAGCGTGCGAGCATTTTTTACGTCGTTTGGAAGCTCGTTCCACATTTTTGACCCTTGGTAGCATAGTGAGTTTATTCCGTATTTTGTAGTATGGCATTTTGGTTGTTCTTCGCAGATCAAAAAATTTAGAACAACCAAAATGCCATACTACAAAATACGGCATAAACTCACTATGCTACCAAGGGTCAAAAATGTGGAACGAGCTTCCAAACGACGTAAAAAATGCTCGCACGCTTAAGGAATTTAAAAGACTAGTACCAGATTTTTAGAGATTTTTAGCTGCATTTATTGCTACGGAGTAGTTTTATGTATACTATTTATATACCTATTATTGTGTTAGATTTTTAGTCAGATTTTATGTATGTATGTTGATTTGTATTTCTGTGTCGGTAATAATAGCCCCCAGTGAGCTAATGTTGTTGTTATCAACACCGACCCTAAATAAATTTATCTTATCTTATCTTATCTTATCACGTTGTTAGCACAATATCTCTTGGACGATTATAGCGAAGTTGCCCAAATTTATACCACATATGCCGCTAGCGATGTGCTATTAGCCTATATAATCTCAAATTCATATAATATGTTAACTAGATTCAATGCTGTTAGCATATCTCTTGCATGATTATAGCTATCCTTTCCACATCCACACGGCAGATACATATGATGGTTGACAAGAATTCCTCTCAACTTGACTGACCCCTATCTATTATCAGGGTTAAATTTTATGGTAATGCTGTTAGCACAGTATCTTTCAAAGCTTTTGAGTTAGCTGATCTAGATTGATGCTATTTGTTTACACCCCCATTGAAGTTGAATGACCTCTATCAGTTTCTAATGTCAAAGTATATTTGTCTGTCCACCATTGAAGTCGTCACAATATCGGGTGGCTGAACGGAATTAGTTTTCCAAGAAGGATTTATGAATTGTCCAAGAGACTTACGACATGATGTAACTTAAAAATAGCATGGCAGTCACGTGAGATCTCACTACTGTGTACAAAGGTTGAACGTAATTCCCCAAACCCTGGTGAAATTTTAGGTAGCTCTGGAACAAATAGGCACTGAGACATGAAACTTTGTTGCATTTCAGGAATGTATATTGAGGTCATTTTATGTCGGGTTATGTAATCCTACATTCAAACAAGCAGCCAGAGGATGCTAAGTCCCCCGCCGAAATGGCAGCAATATTTTTTAGCATTGTTGGTCTCGGGGGATATACATGAGGGAGGCAACTGCTACTTCATAGGCGTTGGATGCGGAAGGGTCTTTCTGCCTTAAGTTTTAAAATCAACTCAGAACGGTTGACTGAACGTTTTGTGCTTCTGTAATATAGTTTCCATGCAGTGAATCATGGAAATTATGTAACCGAGAAGCGACCCCAAGTGACATCTCAAGACATATTATCTGCAAACCAAACTTGACGAGAAGCTGAATGCATCCTCAACCTGTTGTCTGGAAACCAAATTTTAAATTTGCCACCAGGTGTCGCCACCTGTAGGTGCAAGTGGGCGAAATGCAATCCCAAGGATCATCTCATGACATGGTGTATCAGCATAAGAACTTTGGGAAGAATCTGAAAAGGGGTTATTGCCCTGAAACCAAATTTAGATTTGTATGCACAAGTGTGCGAAACACAATCCCAAGTGACATCTTATGGCATATGAATACCAAATTTTAGAAGAATCCGATGAGCAGTTGTCAAATTATTGCCAGAAACAAATTTCAGATTTTTCCACCAGGTGTCGCCACCAGTATGCAGACGCAGGTGAAATACAATCCCAAAGGACATATCATGGCATGGTATCTGCATACCAAATTGGAGAAAAATCTGATGAGCGAAATCAAATTTAGATTTGAGACGAAGTGGTGCTACCTGTAAGCACAAGTGGGCGAAACGCAATCTCAAGCGACATCATATGTCACGATATATTCATACCAGATTTACGAAGAATCTGACGAGCGGTTCTCAAGTTATTACCCGGAAACAAATCTGGTATTTCGCCATCAGGTGGCATCACCTGTAAGTAAAAGCGAGCGAAAGGCAATCCCACGCAACATCTCCTGGCATGATACATGCATGCTAAATTTGAGGAGATTCCAATGAGCAGTTCTCAAGTTAATGGCTGAAAACAAATTTTGGTTTTAACACCTGGTGGCGCCACCTATAGGCGCAAGCGTGCGAAATGCAATCTCAAGCGACATCTTAGGTCATGGTATTACCCGGAGACAAATTTGGGATTTTGCCATCAGGTGGCGCCACCTGTAAGTGCAAGTGAGTGAAAGTCAATCCCATGCAACATCACCTGGCATGGTACATGCATGCTAAATTTGAGAAGAATCCGATGAGCATGCAGTTCTCTAGTTATTGGCCAAAAACAAATTTCAGATTTTGTCATCAGGTGGCGTCATTTTCTGACGAGAAGTGGATAACGCAATCCCAAGCAACATCTCATGGCAAGGTACAATGTATATGCATGCCTAATTTGATGAACAGTTCTCAAGTTATTGCCCGGAAACCAAAGTTCGAGCAACATTTCAAAGCGTTTCAAAGTTATTGCTTGCATCACAAAACAACGGAAAGAACCCTAGTGGCTCCACCTGCAGGCAGATCTTTCTGAAACGCAATACCAATCAACATCTTGTCACAAGGAATGCATATGCCAAATATTGAAGAAACTAGATACAGTCGATCGAATACGATTGGAGGCCTGCCTTTTGCATCTTTACTAACGGAAACATTCATTATTTGTGAAGAAAATAAAAACGTAAAACTTTGGAAAAACATCATTTACATGGCCCCATAAGATGCCTTGAGGGTAGGTACCCACATACCAAATTTAAAAGAATCCATTAAGGTCCAACAGTTACTGTCCGGAAATGCAATTTTACCTTGACCCTTGGCGCCATGTGTAGGCAGATAGGCATAAAAAATAATCCCAACCGAGATCTTGAGGCAAGATCCCTTGACATTGGAAACAGAAAATGTTAACTTGGCCTACAGGTGGCGCCACCTATAAGCAGATCGACAAGAAAAACAATACCAAGTGAAACCTCCAGGTAAGGTACATGTATACCAAACTTGGAAAGAATTCGTTCAAGTTTTAAAAAGTTATTGTCCGGAAACATAATTTTAAATTTGCCCCCAAGGTGGCACCACCTATATGTGGATCGGCATGAAAAACAATGCCAAACGAGAAATTGAGGCGAGGTACCTACACACCAAATCTTGAATGAATCGGTTCAGGTTTTCAAATGTTATTGTCTGGAAACACTTAACTTAGCTTTCAGGCGGTCCCCCTATCAACATGAAAAACATTCTCAAGCCAGATCTTAGGCAAGGTACCACCACACCAAATTTGGAAAGAATCCTAAAGGTTTTCAAAAGTTATTCTCTGGACAAGTTCTATAGACAAGGGACATATTTACCAAATACAAAAACATGGGTCTGTGCCTGATAAATTGAAACCTTTTGGGGTTGCAATTATCCCAATATTGCAGACAACACACACATTTCAGCTTCTGCCAAGATATATTGGAGATATATATGTTCAAACACAATATATAAGGGTTGGGCGAGGGCTGGTTTGGGAGATAGGGGTTGCGGCTCGGCGCCCTGGGGACGGGGACATGCTCTTCTTGAGGGTAGTGAAAGCCATAGAAAGCTCCCTGTACATGAAACAACCGCACTGACAACTGCATGCCATCATCTGCCAGTCAGAAATACCACAAGGTGGAATTCAATTCAATTCAGGAAATTGATCATATGCACAGTGTGCACCCAAACTTTAGGAACTCAGTTGTAATTAATATAGTAAGTTATACGTGTGGACACAAATGGTTCCTGCAGAAGCTTTAGAGTAAATCATATGATGCGAGATACAATTATTTGATAGCAAAATTGAAGGAAATGTTGTCCTTCATTTAAGATGACACGAAATTCAAAAAAAGAGGGGGGGGGCGGTATTTCATGTTATACATCTGAAATAAAATATGGTTCGTGCAAAAGCTTTAGGGTAAATCATATGATGTGGATTACAATTATTTGATAGCAAAATTGAAGGAAATGTTGTCCTTCATTTAAGATGATACGAAATTCAGAAACCAGGGGTTCGGTACTGCGGGGATTCCCCCGCCAGTTCTTTCATATTATACTTCTGAAATAAAATAAAAGAATAGAAGGACTGGACAGCAAATTTAAGAAACTGGTGTCCTTCATTTAAAGCGACATGAAATTCAAAACTAACAGCGAGAAGCGGAAGAAAGAAGAAAAATGACAAACGCATTTAGGGATGCCTAATTATTAGACAAAGCATTTGGAAGTTATCGCTTGTGAAGAATTTGAATGGAAACCACGGACATGCACAGAAGATTAGAACAAGACCCAGTGGCGCCACCTTTAGGTGGATCTTGCTGAAACGCAATACCAATCCATGTCTGGTCACAAGGAGTGTTTATGCTAAATTACGAAGGAACCCGACAAAGCTTTTGGAAGTTATCGCCTGTGAAGAATTTGAAGAGACATCCACAGACACAAAAAGAGCAAGACCCATTTTAACTGGAACGGACACGAAGAAGCGAAACTCAGTGGCGCCACCTTCAGGCAAATGTTACTGAAATCCAGTACGCAACCGCGTCTTCTCACTTGTAACTGACATCCACGGACACAAAGAAGCAAGATCAATTTTGACCCAGTGGCGCCACCTTCAGGCAGATTTTGCTGAAATGTGATACCGACTTGCGCCTTGTCGCAAGGAATACGTATGCCGAATTTCGGAAGAATCCAACAAAGCGTTAGGAAGTAATCATTCGAACAGACATGCACGGACATCCACGGACATGCACGGACACCCACGGACACATAGAAGCAAGAACCATTTTAAATGGGTAAATTATATTTTCAGTCAAAAATTTTAGATATAAAATATAGCTGTGATATGTTCATATGGTAGGAAGAATGCGGAGAACTGTGCATGACCATATCCTTTGTTGGTATTGGTTGCAGTGGATAGATGACATGAGATATCAGAGCGAATGCATTTACACTATGAAAAAGAATAATTTTAGAATTATCTTGGTGAGACGTTTTGATTCTCCGCAGAAGTTTTGAACTGATCTCTATTATTTCGAAATCGCGCCGAGCCATGGTATCCAAATGGAGGTATCCATTATTGGAGCAATATAGAATACTGTTGATATGCATTATGCCACTTTTTCGTTTAAAAATTCTATGTCAGCATTCATTGCACTGAAAAATAATAATGAACTGTATCTGTGACATTTAGGCGATTAGGTACTCAAATAGTCATAAAATGTTCATCCATATAAAACTAAAACTTTGTTTATGAATTTGAGTTATGTACGATGTACATATGTGGTTTGATATCACTGATCCAATTATCACGTGAATCTGATCGAAGCATCAGCCAATGACTCAGCTCGGTATTTTTCCACTCAAAACAAGCACAGTGTTTTGCCATTCAACCTGAAGCGTCTGCAGTTGTAAATTGAGTATTGATCGAAGAAATATCACGATGGAGAAACACAGCCGGTACTTTTCCATGCGATAAATAATTCGGCACGGTACTTTTCTATTTATAGCCGATAGACTAGAATACATTATCAGTCATAACAACGAAACAGTGTATATTTAAGCTACGACGTATTCCATGAACATGGAACGATCCATGTGGCAGCATATTGTTTTAGCACTAACAATATGTACGGGCGGCCATTCCTATCAAAAATATTAACTTTAAATGTGGTTCAAAATTAGACTGGGTAATGCAATTTATAATGAGAGCATACGAGTACTTTAAATCCTATAGCATTACTTCAAACTATAAAATTCATCACGATTAATCTGGTTGTTTGTTTTGCCGCTCGACCGACTTTGGTCTCAGGATTATTGTCGACGACAGCGTTAGTGAGGTGGCTTAGTGAAATTATATTTACCTAAGTGACAAAAGCATGATTTTTTCACCAGAGGATCCCCTAGGGTCACTCTCTTGAAAAATCTGTGGCTGCAAAAAAATTTCACAAGTGTGACGTCACAGTGACGTCTTTCTGACGTTTATACTTTAAATGTAGGCTAAAATACAGAATATCGTCAAAGTAAGGTTCTTGAAATAAACCACCACGATTTTTCTAACTGTAACAAGCTGTGTAATCAGCAGATGTAATTATGAGTTCAAAATATATCATTTTTCAGACTATATGGTGAAAAAGAGGAAACGAGTAGTATAGAAAGCAGCAATTTTGAGGGTGGGTGGGGTGTGTCTGAGGGGCCATCCGTGGTTCGAATGCGTAGTGTGAGGTGTCAAAGTGAAGCTCTGGTGATGTAAACCACGACTTGAGGGATGTCCATGTCATATGTGACGTCATTGCTGACGTCAGCAGTAGGAGTAGTACCCAAAGTGGGCATTTTGGGTGGTGCGAAGGAAGGTGTTTGAGATAGAGATGGACCATCCATGGTTCGAATGTAGCGTGCGGGATGACAAAGTGAAGCTCTCGTGGTGTAGACTACGACTTGAGGGATGTCCATGTCATCTGTGATGTCATTGTTGACGTCATTAGTAGGTGTAGTACCCAAAGTGGGTCTAATGGGGGTGCAAAGGAAAGTGTTTGGGGTAGAGATGGGCCATCCGTGGACCGAATGCGTCCTGTGAGGTGTCATCTTGGAGCAACGACCGCCAATGCCAAGCTTAACGCTTCAACGCCCTGGTGAAATAGCTCAGAAGCTCTGATTTTCTAGATATTTTATGGAATTGTCACTAATTCATCAAAACGCAGTGACGCTCGTCAGCGCCCGTTGTTACTGCTTACCGCCCTATCCGTATGCCTTAACGCCCGCCTCAACGCCTTAACACCCATCTCAACGCCTTATCCTAACGACCTAACGTGCATATATCAGTCAATCGGCAGGCTGGGGAAGTAACCAATCAGTGCAGCCATAAGGGCATTCACGGCGTACACACCCTGACATGTAAAAGCATGTAACAAAATGTAGCACTATATATGACTCTTTATGTTCATCATAATCAAGAAAGCGACGTTAAACCCTATTCACTCACTCACTCACTCATCATAATCAAAGTTGGTCAGGATGGCCGAGTGGTCTAAGGCGCCAGACTACATATTTGGGACGTGGGTTCGAATCCCACTTCTGACACACACCTGTTTCGTTATTCTTCGCCATCTTGCAAAACCATTGTACAAATATAGCACAATATATGAATCATTATGACCACGATAACCAGCTTTGGTCAGGATGGTCGAGTGGTCTAAGGTGCCAGTCTCAAGATCTATGAAATTGTCTTCCTCGGGGTATGGGTATACTGGTCTGCAGATGCGGGCCTGGGTTCGAATCCCACTCCTGACTCGCACCATTTACTGGTCACACGGAGTCATAGAAAGGAGAATGTTGTTGAGATAGTGTAGTCTCTCAATTTCGGGTAAATAAATAATCCCGCACGGTACTCGACCAAATTTTCAGCACTAGTATTTGTGCTATTCTAAGATAGTGTTATCCCAAAATAACGAAAATACTGTTATACGATCACTTTCTAAATGATAAAAAATATAAATAAAAGTCAACGAAATTAACCCAGTTTAGTGTTACAGAAATCAGAAACTATCAGGGTTCATTTTTCGGGGAATTTTCTGGGAAACACCTGTTCTATTCATAGATCACTTGGGAGTAGTAGAGAAAAGGGAGTTTCGGGGGTGCAAACAAGCGCGTTTTGAGAGGTGGCCATGTTCGCTCTAGCTACCTGGTAGAGTTACCTCAGCGCATCCCGGAGTGACGTCACAGGGGTCATATGCAAATTTTTAGGTCAACTTGGGGTCGCGGTGGACCAACGCCTCAATACCTATGTTAATGACTTAACGCTTTATCTTAACGCCATAACGCCCTAGCAAAACGCCCTGACGCCGTGATGTAGAAAGATGAGAGAACAACCAGAATGACAGGTCAATCATGTTATTAGTCCATTCAGTACATCATACCCACGCTGGGGGAACCGCGTTGGGTATGTTTAAAATTCAAGTAGGCTCTTATCCAATTAGAAATCGTCATTTGAGAAAGTTTAATCTTACTGTAACGGCAGCATGTCATGAAACACTTGTTTGCACATTTGGGGCGTAGAAAGTAGGGTGGTCATTCTTGAGGTGCACATGGATATATTTGAGAGATTGAGGTTCTATATCTCATCCAAAGATGAAGTGTAGGGTGTCATCTTGAAGCTCTCGTGGTGTAGACCACGACTTGAGTGATTCCCATGTCATCTGCGACGTCATTGGTGACGTCATCAGTGCGAGTGGTGGCGAAATTTTGATTAGTCGACCAACACATATGGACTGATAATCTCTATATGTACAGACACCACCACTACCACACACCACCACCCCCAAGCGTTGACGCCCGTCATCGCTCGGTGGTAGCTCCCCTAGGGCAGAGCTCTTGGATCGGAGCGCTCGGGGCTGTTGGAGTCTGAACTTGAAGCTCTTGGAGGGCAGAACTCAGACGTGACGTCATCGTAGGCATACGCACACCAGGGTAGCTAACTGCAGAGATAATCTAGGCAGTGCGTTGTTTACAGATTTCACAATCTTCCTGAATGTTTACATGCACCGATACACTGTACGTAAACTGAGTGTGTGGTGAATAAAACATTATTTATTCATTAAAAGGTTATGGCAGCTGATAAAGTGAACTAATTAGACTGTGATGTATTAACCTCACAAAATATAAGAGATAGATTGCTGTTTATTGTATCTCGGTAAAAAATTGTGTTAAACTGATGAAAATGTCCAAACATAATTCTCAATTTGGTGACCATTTTGAATTCATCAGAGCTGGACTATATTGTCACGGTACATATACTGAACATCAGTATCATGTGCCTTTTATGTAAAAGTTTTCACCATATGAAATAGAAATGCGTACAAAGGGTAGGTGGTTAGTTTAACCCTATCTGGCCTGGGCTTTTTGGGACCTGTTGTGGCCTTAGGGGGGGGGGGAGGCGAAATGGCTCCCCTCTAATTATTTTTCTTACCTCTTGAGCTAGAGGGCTGAAACTTACCCTTGGATCAACCTCTACCAGAAAATGTGAACAAAATCGAAGATGGCCGCTTTGATGACGTTACAGTGACGTCATTTTCAAAAACGGCATTTTTTGGTCGATTTTTCAGTCAGATTTTCTGATTTTTTTATTTATGCAATTTCTCCTAAATATCTGCATGATAAATTAGTCAATATTAATGAGATGTGAAATAAAATAGGTTTTGCCCGCTTTTTGTCGAGAAAAAGCAGAAATTTTGAAGATATATGAAAACACATCCCTTTTCTGGGATTCCACGTGGCCGCCATCTTGACTTTTCCCATGATCCTCTGCACGGGGGGTTATGCAAATAGGCTCAAAATGATCCCAATATAATAAACTATAAAGTCACTGAGTTTCAGCTCTCCATTTTTGTCGTTCCGGAAATAGCGCCAGGCCAGGTAGGGTCAAGTCAACACATTTTAATCCCTCCCCCCCCCCTTTCCAAATTACAACATAAAACCCATCCTATGCAGAGTTCAGCTTGCAGCCGCAGATTTTCTGGGTCCTGGAACGATCACAAATCAGCATGCAAAAGATAATACTTTTGTCACAAATGTAAATAACTTTCGATTATTTTACGGTAAGCCACTCGACAACGTCGTCCTTCAGTTCATTAGCCTTTTCTAACACGATATCTCTTAAACATTGAAAGCCAGGCATTGTCAGTATCATAAGTGATGTAAATTAGGAATGGGACAGACGCGTATTGCAAATGACCGACCTTGATCCATCATTCTATGTCAGACATTACATTAAAAGTATTTCCAATGTTGTTATAACCCAATATCTCTTGAAGGATTGTGTTCAATCGTTCTAAATTTAGGTCATATCTGTATCTGGCTAATGGCCAGAAGCCTTTTCAATATGACAACCCTTGGTCTATTTTGTCAGTGACAAATTATATGGATCAAATATAGATTTCATATTGTTAGCACAATACCTCCTCGAAGATTATAGCGAAGCTGCGCAAATTTATACCACATATGCCGCTAGCGATGTACTATTAGCCTATCATCTCAAGATCATATAATATGCTGATTAGATTCAATCTTGTTAGCACATGTCTTGCAGGATTATAGCTATCCTTTCCAAATCCACACGGCAGATGCATATGATGGTTAACCAGAATTTTTCTCAACTTAACTGACCTTGATCTATTTTCAGGGTTACATTATATAGTAATGCTGTTAGCACAGTATATTTTAAATCTTTTCTAGTTAGCTTTTTTAGATTTAGGGTTCTTGGTTACTCTTCTGTTTAAGTTGACTAACCGCGATCGTTTTTCTTAGGTCAAAGTAAGTTTGTCCGTCCACCATTGATGTCATCAGGTGGCGGGACCGGATTAATTTTCCAAGAAGGATTTGTGAATTGTCCAAGAGACTTACAAGATGATGCAACTAAATAATAGCATGGCAGTCACGTGAGATCTCACTATTGTGTACAAAGGTTGAACGTAATCACCCCCAAATTTCAGGTAGCTCCAGAACGAAAAGGCGCTGAGGTCTGAAACTTTGTTGCATTTCAGAAATGTATATTGAGGTCATTTTCTGTCGGGTCACGTAATTCTGGGCTCGAATAATCATGGATAAATTATATGATATGATAATCATCGGGGATCTTCAACAAAAATATGTTTATCACTTTATTCGGTGAAACAATTACCTTTAGAGATATGACGTAGCTGTGATATGTAGATACGGTAGAGAGAACTGCGTAGGCACTATCCTTGGCTGGTATTGGTTGCAGTGGATGGATACTATAAGTTATACCAGTATCTTGCGTTGGTATACAGGCTGATATTTCGTCGAGAAGATAAATATTTTCACGAGCCCGAAGGGCGGGCTGGTGAAAATATTTATCTTCTCGACAAAATATCAGCCTGTATAACAACGTAAGACACTCACGAGCCCGAAGGGCGGGCTCGTGAAAATATTTATCTTCTCGACGAAATATCAGCCTGTATACCAACGCAAGACACTGGTATAACGAATTTATCACATTGAAGAGCTATTTTCCTGGTTGGTTTAACATATATCAACAACTCGAAAGAACAACAGGCATACAACTCAACGTTGAACAGCGTAAGACATCGTGAGTCGGACAGGCAGCTTCGATCTCTTTTCGATCTGTTCCGCGATGAACAATAAACTGGATGAAATACACTGACGTTCCTGTTTATGTGGCATATAAAGCTTTGGATGATAATTTGTTTCTTATCTTCATCCGCAAATACGCAATTTGCCTCGCACAACTTGCTCCAGTGGCGGAACTCGCCCATACAAACACGCGCAGACAACTTCGCCTGAAACAGGCTTTGTCTGCAGGTGTTGCACGCGCGTCCTTGACTGCGTTGGTATAGGGCACGCGCGTCCTTGACAGCATTGGTATACGAGAATTCTGAATTGGTATACCAACGGTGGCTAACGAAGAATTGCAATACGGTATAATGCACTATGGTAATTAACCAATCAAAACCCTACAATTTACTCTGAAATGTGATAAAATGAGATATCAGAGCAGATGCATTTGCACTAGGAAAAAGAATAATTTCAGAATTATCTTAGCGAGACGTTTTGATTCTGTAATTGATCCTTATTATTTCGAAATCACGCCGAGCCATGGTATCCAAATGAAGGTCCCCGATATTGGAGTAATATAGAATACTATCCATACGAATATGCCACTTTTTCCGTTTAAAAATTCTGTGTCACCCTTCATTACATTGAAACATAGTAATGAAATGTAGGTATGACATTTAGGCGATTAGGTCTTCAAATGGTCATAAAATGTTCGTTCATTGGAACTAAAACTGTGTATATGAACTTGAGTTATGTAAATAGGTTGTTTGATCTCACTGAACCCATTATCACGTGAATCTGATCAATTGAAGCAGAATCCAATGACCGACCTGGAAGAATACTGTATTTTTCCATTCAGGCCATTGAACCTGAAGCGTATGCATCTGTAAATTGGGTATTGATCTGAGAAATATCACGATGAAGGAACACAGGCGGTATTTTTCCATTCGATAGATAACTAGGTACGGTACTTTTATATTGACTCCCGACATACTTGAACAAATGAACACGAAACTGTGTATATTTTAAAGCTATGATGTATTCCATTGTCATAGAAGACCATGTGATCGGGTTTTTCTCACGTGCTATTCTTGAGTCGTAAAATGTAGCGATTGAAAGAAAACAATCGATATGACAGCATATATTTATAGCGGTAACGATATGTACATCTGCACAAGTCCAGATAATCCCTAAATCCTCGCGGAGGGTTTACCTGGACCTTTTTGGTGATTAGGAGGAGTTCGCTTGTTGTTGCGTCTATCACACAATCTCGTACATTTCATCTCCAGCGGTTGTTTTGATTTAGTGTGTCAAAATGAAATTAAAACCAGTCAAAACCTCGCTTCCGATTGGCCTGATGAGCAATTTCAGCGCGGTTTAGTGGAAACACATCGAGCTATTTATATCCAGAACTCCCATCGGCAACTAACCAAGCCAGTGTATCGATCGTAAAACATCGATTGATACACTGGCTCACGAGGATGCGATATGTACGGCGGTTGTTCATACCAACAAAATTAACTTTGAATGACATTCAAAATTAGGCTGAGTAACGTGTTGACAATGACAAGATAGAGTACTTTCAAACTTGCAACATTACGTCAAACTAGGAAATTCACGATTAATATAGCTTTGCTCAACATGACTGACCTTGTTTTATTTCAATGTAAAATTATATGGTAATGCTGTTACCACAGTAAATCGTAAAGCTTTAGAGTTAGCTTTTCTACATTAATGTTTTTTGTCACACTCCTGTTGAAGTTGATGGGCCTCGATCGTGTTTCCAAGGTCAAAGTGTGTCTGTCCACAATTAATATCATCACAATTGTCATGGTATTGTAGTCTATTATTAGACATTGTGGATGTTTCTCGAATAATAGGGCTAACGTAAGCTTGTTTACGTACTATTATGTGGGTCAGCCATCTGGAGCTTTCTCGAAGGCTATTGTGAATTGTATCTAGGTCAGATGATGCGACAATGCTGTGTATTCTAGAAGCTTCTTGACTTGTAGAATGATCTGGAATGCCTCATAGAGTATAAATAACGTGTCACTCAGTTATTCAGGAGGGAATTCAAACTGGCTTTTTATGTGGGTGTTATACTGTGTTACCTTTGCCTGTAATTACGGACTGCTGGATTATTTACTCCTGTGTATTAATTTTTGGCTGCTGCGTCATCTACGCTATTGAACCGTCGGATATTGAACACGTACTGGGATTGTGAATAACTGAGCAGTGTTGGATTACCATTATACAGAAGAGTGATTTGTGCGCGTCAACAAGATCTGTAAAGTGCACACCGGCATAGCGTTGAACAGTAAGATCATATTTCGCACATTTATTTGCTGTTATCGTAAAATTGATGTAACGCAATATTCTTCTATCATTGCCAAGCCGTCGATACAACACATATCTGGTACAAATCAATAAACGGACTACCCCACACGCACCTGAATCCCAACATCGTCGCTATATAGAGACGTTAAACCTCAATTCTCTCTCTCCTTCATGAATATTCAAACAAAAGAAGCGGCTGATTACCAGTATGAGGAGAACGTCGTTCACGTAAGAGGAGGGTACACCAGATACTGACAGGATACTGTAACATGAAAGAATACAGGACGTTTGTTACTTTGTAACATTAGTTTTCTTAAGAGAGACTGACATACTTAATTCGTACATGAATTAACTCATTTTCAGGCATTGTCATGGCTTATACAGTTCTCAATAATGACAAATTTTGTTGTTTTTTGTCTTTTATAAGGGTATCAGTGTGTGTTGATAAAATTGTGTGGTGCTTAACATTTGCGCAGGTGTATATATACTTTGTTATAAAGGAAATATAGCGCAAGTTGAATCGGCACTTTTGACTATTGAGGCACATGATACCTCCATATTCACAGATTGGTGGTAGATACGAGAGACATTCATGTCTCAAGATGCCCTGCAACATCTCCCTGTCGAGATTTTTTATTGTACTTCACAGTTTGAAGTCCCTATGACAGCTTGAGCGAGCGTGTAATCATCTCTTTCGTCGTAAAGCCGACGAGAGGCTCGCTTCATTTTTATAGAGATATAGGCCTAAATATGATGTGCCGTTAGGGCCATCTGAAGTTTCCTTAGAATCCAGTGATGATGAGTATATATTCTTGACTCCGATTTATATTTATATAGAGATTATCCACAGCGAAATTTCGTCTATATAGCGTTTGGTGAATGAGAAGGACCGGGCTTTGAATTGATCGGTTATTCGCCTGCATATTGTAGTATTCAAATTACAGCACATATAAGGGAAGTGGGAAGAGGTGCCGACATACTGGCAGAGCCACATGACTTCACAGTGTAGTCTTCTGGTTAACCTATTCTAAAAGACATACCAAGAATCTAACGATTCGTGATATGTGTTGTATCTCAGGTACGCTTTTATTGTACCTGTTCATGTGGCAACTTGGATGATATGACCACACGGCCCCTAGCACCGGCATAAGCGGTATTAGATACAAATCTAGAGAGCTATGATGGAAATGCTCTGACAACTCGTATATTGGTAATTGGTGAGCTGTTTCGCTGTGACAACTCGTACACTGGGGATTGGTGAGCTGTATCGTCGTCAGATGAAAATGACGGCATTTAACACAAAAGACTAGTCTGTAAGGCCCGATGTCGACCCAGCATCAACTCCCCACAAATGCCAACATATATCAAAGACCAAAAGGTCTGTACAGGGGGCGGGCCTCGGGGACGAAAAGCCAACAGGGGTGCACATTTAGTACCGATTGAAATGTACCTATGCGTTGTTGATATATTGTGTTGCAAAATTTCATATAGATATTTTTAATGATAAATTCAAGCAACTCTATGTACACAGAAACGTCACATGAATGATATCCCTTGTATGTAGTAGGGCTAAATAATGCATCCCATAGCCTTGTATGTAGTAGGGCTAAAGAATGCTTCATGGCTTCTGACATCAATATATCGACAATCTTTTTCAAACACAGATACTATCAATGAACTTAAACGGCCAATAAGGTCCTGATGAGGGATTATAATATAGAGTCGAGAAATCCAATGTGGATACATGTTTGTACGGTATGTGACATTTAGCATCAAGTTATTCCGTAACATATTTTGAGTTTTTCAATATAACGGTACTCATATGAACTTTTTTTTTTATTTGTAGCCATACTCTGGGTTTAGTGAATTACAAGCGACTGGTCCGTCATTCATTCCGTGACCATAATCTAAAGACCTATTTAGTCACACCAGGATGCTTCGCTGAAGTTCTTAGATACATGTATGTTTCCCTCGGCTGACTGTGTGGCGTCATTTAGGGATCATTTTTAAATTACCACCGGTAACTTTAATGTTCATAGTCAGCGTGGCTTCAATGGACAAAACTGCTCGAAGTTGTATCAAATCTTCGAGTCATGGTGTTAATCAGGACAGGGTGCTGGTTGTGGTAGCTGTGTCATCCATTAATCATGTGACGCAACATCGGAGCCATTTGTAAATTGCGACCAAAAATCCTATAAATATCAGAAGTAAACCGTCACCAGAATATAATATAATCAGAAGGATTGACGTTTAATTTCTGTTCAATTGATAATTTTGATTCTAATTTACCATTTCAGAGATATATTATGCGATGTGACAAAGCATTTTCGGTATTTTATCAGAGTACCTGTTTGTGCATCAATTGCTGATAATTAGTATTGGATTACAGTATTCACAAAGTTATATGATTGTTGGAAATCAGTCGATGAGAAAGCATGTGTCAGGGGGAGAAACGGTAGTGAACGTTTGAAATGGGAAATGACCAATGGGAGAACAGAAACTTTCCATGTCAAACTGCCTAATTCCGCGATCATCCAGAGGACGCCAAAAATAAAATAATGATCAAAACAATATATATTATCTTCAAATATGGGAAACTGTTTGGTAATTTGAATAGGCTCATGTGAAAAATACTGTCTGGTTTCCGATAGGCAAAGCAAAGCTAAGAAGCTGAGTTAATTTTACCAACCAATATAGAGCTCCGCTTTAGCCGTTTCTGACTGCGTGTGGCTTGAGTTGTTCCGATCATATGGCAAGTCTCAGGTTTTGTCATAGCATATGAATATTTCTATATATGAGCTGTCAATTCTGTTATTGTTGCATGCATACCAACTCTTCATGGGGTATATTTAGCTCGTGTCAGAGTTTGCAGTACATTCCCCCATACATAAGCCATGCGGTTGGAGGATCAGCGTGTGAAAACTGTATTCTTCATTGCTTTATAAGGCCATTGTCACTTGATTGGTTGTTCAGCATTACCAGCCCTCATCTATATTTTGAGGGAAAATAATTAAAATAGATGAGGGATTTACATTTTCATAAGTAAAACTCACTCGTTTTCTTCATTTTCATATACAATTGGTTTGCAATGTAATAACTAATAATAAATAATTATAGCATCTAGCATGTGTATTTTGAAAAATCAAGGTCATGCTAAACAACCAATCAGGTGACAATGGCCTAATGAACACGAACGAAGACGCCCATTCACCAGTGATAAGCCCATAGACATAAACTATCTGTGAAGACATTCTAGATCTCCGTGGCGATGTTGGGCGTCCGCGTAAATTTGCGACCTTGAAATCAGTCATGAACGGTGCTGTATATTACCATTTAGATTCCGGGAGATCTCGAATAACTTCAGAACGAGTTTATTGCTGAACGCTTCAATCGATGTGGATGCGTTCCCATACTTCGTACTTACTATGGAGTCGTGGAGAAGTTTGGTAATACAAGCTCATCACCGGATAGTGAAACGGCTAAAACGGGAAACCCCGTAATCCGAAAATGGCCCTTAAGTAACATCACATGTTTGACTGGAGGATACAGTACAGTAGACAAACTTGATGTATCTTCCAATAGCAAAATATTTGATCATAATTTGGATATGGTCCAGTGTCACGTGATGAACTGTAAGGATCATGCATCGATACTTATAAGTGTAGCAATATATCTCCAAAGACCTTCAATGATAAAATTCATGCGCTGTACTAAGGACACTGAAGTACACACAAATTTGAAGAACCACACCCGAATACCCATAACAAAAAAGAAATACATGACGCAGGGAGGTGAGATAACTTTTCGGAGTGTATCTTTGTGTAAAACGCATTATTCTCGAAGAATTTACTGTTGTGGAGTGAAAAATGGTCGTTCATGATATGCATGAGCAATTGGCATATCATTGACTTTAAGGAATAATGAATCCAAATTTGCCATACCTTAGATATGTTAATATCAAAGGTGATGTAGCAGCATGCAACAAAGGTTTTGTCGTGGAGGTTGTACTAATTATATACTTCTTACCGAGCGTAAAATTCCCCATATGGTTAGATTATATATATAAAATGCGTTTTAACTACAAGGCAACTATATGTTTATATAGCCTTACATATGAATAAATATATTATTGCTATTGAAAAGTCCATAAATGGACGAAACCGGTTTAGCAGGGCAATATTCAGTTTAGCTCAAAACTCTACATTTTGTGTAGTATACGCACAGTAAATTTTGCTTTATTCATTATACATTGGCATCCGACATCTTCACCAAAAAGGACGGGTTGTCAAGTCGGGTGGATGAATCGAATAGATACCAGCATCATCATCAAATTTGAAACGATTTCTTGGATTTTACAATCATCAGCCATGCACAGACAACACATACAAGTTTATTCATCCGACATGTAAGGCCAGTCCCGTGAGGACAAGCATAACAGTTGACGGAGTAATTCACTCAATTGACATGCGTTAAATAACGCTCGACGGCAGAGCTGCCAAATTGGTGGAAACAATAAGAATGACGACAACAATATTCATATGTGCCTGCTTTTTTATTTCGATGCTAGTCATCTTTTAAAACCCCAAAACAGAAAAGGCAGCTGAAGACAGTGTTTTATGTGACGTTCTGATATAATGGCATTCCAAACATCATACCCTTCAACGTCGGGCGCTGTTTTGAAAGCTGTGTGGAGTTCTAACTTGATGTCGCTGGTATATCGACGTCACACCAGGCACAATTTCCAGTTGCCTTTTCTGTTTCGTTTTTGAGCAGTTGACGTAATGGATATCCGATGCGATCACATGAACAAGATTTTAGTCGCAATTACGTCGTCGTTCCGCCTAATTTGACAGTTCTTCCATCAAGTGTTTCTTGATGCGTACATTCAAACTGAGTGCGTTCGCTCTGTAACGATAGCTTTAATTTGGTGATGGATCTGCGGTCTAGCCAATGTCGAAGCTGGGTGTTCAAATAAGAAAGCGGCTAAAGTGGGTGAAAACTTTATTTCACATCGGATGATGGTTTACTAATTGATCGAGACGTTTTTGCGAAGAAATCTGCAAAAACAAAAAGTCGGACCGAAATTTCAACCGAAAAATACTTTCAATGGCATAAGTTTGAAAGGGAGACGGAATCATTCCCTCCGGCTGCGGTACACCCCAAGTCGCACAGGCCAATAGAGTAAAATATTAGAAATGTTTAGGAACAAAATAGCGAAAGTCTTCTTGAGAATGAGAAAGCGAAGGAGAAAGAAAAGAAATATGCGCCTTGCATAGGCCTTCGTCAGCTATACCCGACGTAGCTCGAAATGGTCAACCGTCGTTTTCACTACGAACGATATTGCAATCTCGGAAGCATATTGGAAACTGGTTTAAACACTTTAATGTTTCACTTACCAGCTGGTTTCCAGTGAGTTTCGAACCTTTCGTCCTTCACGCATTTATGGCTTGTTTTCGTCAAGTCAAACTAAATATCCATTAGGAAAGTTTATCCATAATTGGTAAGGACAGTAATCCATAATTGGTAAGGACAGTAACAGAACATGGAATCTGGACAAAGTATGATAGATGATGATGAGCTAAAGTTTACCTACAATAAGCCAACTCAGTTGTGGTATAAACTTTCGAATGATATCCAGGGTTCTATTTCACCATGTGAACAATATGTTCGACTTCAGCCACCATTGCAGCTACATCATTGCTCTTGGATATTTGTATCTAATACGACTCAAGCCGGTGCTAGGGGTCGTATGGTCATGTCATTCGAGATGTCCACATGAACATCTACCTAGTATAATCCGTGGCGTGTCCGACTCCTCCTCCTACTCCTACTCCTCCTCTTCCTCCTCCTCCTACTCCTACTCCTCCTCTTCCTCCTCCTCCTACTCCGGTTTACTCACTGCACAGCGGGTCGCATAGGTGTGACGCGGGATAGGGTGGAGCGAGAGACCTGGGGTTTTCAATACCTGAGATTCCATGGCCAGGCTTGCAAGCTATACCTATAATAAGAAAACATCGGGATTACATTAACGGTTTTGCGAAATCTGAAAATATGCGAATCTGAATATCAAGCTCTTCCCCTTCCTCCAGGGGCCCTCGGTGGCCGAATGCTCTGAGGCGCTTCGCTGGTGACTGCTAGTCTACAATAAAAGGGTGGCTGACATACAAATGATCGAAGGGATAATTTTTTGTTCTTGTGATCTTCAAGATATGTAGGCAGAATATTGGCATGTGGGCTCATACGACTACGCCGACATCATTTTCATTACCTTTATATGTTACGATTATTTGACCAAGCAGACGAACAATCTCCGCTATCCAGGTCATATCATTCTTCGTAATAAATGTGGTACGGTGGCTGAGAAACACCATTGTAGACATGTGGTGATATAGTTTAACCCTATCTGACCTGGGTTTTTTGGACCTGTCCAGGCCTAGGGGGGGGGGGGGTTATGGGGGCGAAAGCTTTACCAGAAAATATTAAAAAATCAAAGATGGCCGCTTTGATGACGTCACCATGACGTCATTTCCAAAACTGCATTTTTTTTGTCGATTTTTCTGTCAGATTTTCCGTTTTTTTTTATTTATGCAATTTCTCTGCAGGAACTGCAGGATAAATTAGTAAATATTATTGTGATGTCAAATAGAAAGAGAGAGAATTAAGGTTTAATGTCGCGTTCAGTAATATTTCAGCCATATAGCGACGATCAAACAAAATTGGAAGTACTCAAGTCACTAACTTAGTGATCCAACGCATTAAAACATACACACATTAAAACTTATGTAACAAACCGATTTCTCTCAAATAACCCAAGATGCAATCCTCCCTCACCCGACTAAAAAGATCTTCCAAAGTAGTCGCTCGATAAAAAGCATCTCTTACAATCTTAAAATCTTTGCATTCGATAAGAATAATAGTTTCTGCCCACTTTTCATCGCGGAATAGCAGAAATTTTGAAGAAATATGACGAAAACATAATTTGTCTGCTAACCCACTTGGTCGCCATCTTGAGTTTACCCATGATTCTCTGCTCGAGGGGTTATGCAAATGGGCACAAAATCACCCCAATATGATAAACTATAAAGTCACGGAGTTTCAGCTCTCCATTTTTTGTCGTTCCGTAGATAGCGCAGAAAATTTGGTACGGTAGGGTTAACGTGATTTGCTGCCATTTCTGCAATTAAAAGAAAGTTTGATACATTTTTGATACCCTACAGCTGGTATGGCAGCGCTCTAGCAAATTTTCGGATCCGGTGTCTGTCGTATGGTATGATTGCAAATCGAAAATTTACAGATCCATAACATGTACATGTCCATCTCTTTGATCTGTATGCGTATTATATGATTATTTCTTATGGTCTGTTCAGCCGTAAATGTATTTCGCAATGTATCGGTATGCCTTTATTGGTGGAACACCGGTTGATTTTGTCCAGATATACTTTGGGTAGTCGTATCTATATCATTATCTACATTCATTTTGATCGATATACTATACAAAACAACCCATCGCGATCTTGACATATTCAAGTAAATGTACCCTTTCTAGATAGGCATATGCCAGAAGAGCTCCCATATTACATGCACATGCATGGAAATCGGTCAGAGTAGCATTTGCGAAATCCTGCAATACATGACGATTTGATTAAAGTTACAGAACATTAATATAAACTAGTTATCAAAAGAACCAACGGCTATGCAAGCGTGCGCCTTCACGCAAACTGGTGACAATATAACATATGAATGGATATGACTGGGAAGATCATTATCGGCAGAATATAGGCGATAGATTGAGTGACATATCTACTTCAGCTTAAGCTGTTAGAATGGTATGAGGGGAAGGTATTTAGAACAATGACAATATAAGAATATATATCACGGTAGACTGGAGAACCACTTATTATTATTTGGATACAAGATTACATGTCAATCATGCTGAGGATTTAACCAAGGAAATATTTTTTCCAGCGTTATTAAAAATTGTTAACCTCTGCTTATTCTAAGAAAAAAACCTCAATTGATTCAATGTATTCTTAATTGTGTGTCAAGAGGCCTATTGGAGTGGCCCTTTGTGAGCAATCGACAAGATGTTTGTGTGTTCAAACTGTTATCACGATAGTAAGCATTAATAGAGTGAATGCAGAAAACTT